>JAIUJO010000586.1:25000-214841 GCA_023846275.1 Vanilla planifolia
TTCTTCTTCTACTCCTTTTCTTCCTCTTCTTCTTCTTTTCTTGTTCTTCGTCTTCTTTTTCATCTTCATCTTCCTTTTCTTTTTCCACTTCTTCTTCCTATTCCTCCTCTTCTTCTTTCTTGTTGTTGTACTTCTTCTTCTTCTTCTTGTACTCCTTCAACTTTTTCTTTTTCTTCTTCTTCTTCTTCTTCTTCTCCTTCTCCTTCTTTTACTTCTTCTTCTCCTACTGCTTCTTCCTCTCGTTCTTCTTTTTCTTCTTCTTCTCCTTCTCCTTCTTTGTGTTCTTCTTCTTCTTTTTATTTTTCTGTTACTTCTTCTTCTTTTTCTTCTTCTTCTTCTTCTTCAACTTTTTCTTCTACAACTTCTCCTGCTTCTTCTTCCTCTTCTACTTTTTCCTCTTCTTCTTCCATTTCGTCATCTTCTACTTCTTCCTCTTCTTCTTCTTCTCCTCCTCTTTCTTCTTCTTCTTCCTCTTCTTCTTCTAACTCTTCCTTTTCCTCTTCTTCTTTCTCTTGTTCTTCTTCTTCCTCTTCTTCTTCTCCATCCACTTCTTTTTCTTCCTCTTCCTCTTCTCCTCCATCATCTTATTCTATTACTTCTCCTTCTTCTTCTTCTTCTTCTTCTTCTTCTTCTAGTTCTTCTTCTTCTTCTTCTCCTTCTTCCTTTTCTTCTTCTTCTTCTTCTTCTTCCTCTTTTTCTTCCCCTTCTTCTCTCATTTCCTTTTCTTCTACTTCTTCTTCTTCATCTTCCTCTGCCACTTCTTCTTCGTCTTCGCCTTCTTCTTCTACCTCTTCTCCTTCTTCTTCTTCACTTTTTTCTAATTCACCTTCTTCGTTCCTCCTTTTCTTCTACTACTTCTTCTTCCTTTTCTTCTTCTCTTACTTCTTCATCTTCTTATTCTTCTTCTTTTTCTCTTCTTCATCATCTTCCATTTCTTCTTCTTCTTCTACATCTTCCACTTCTCCTTCTTCTTTCCTTTCTTTTATTTCTTCTTCTTCATCTTCTTCTTCCTCTTATTTCTTTTCTTCTTCATCTTCTTATTTTACTTCTTCCACTTCTTTTTTTTTTCTTCTCCTTCTTCTTGTTCTTCATCTTCTTGCCCTTCTTTTTTTTCTTGTTCTTCTTCTTCCTCTTCCGCTTCTTCTTCAACAACTTCTTCTTCGTCTACTACTTCTTCTTCTTCTTTTTCTACTCCTCCACCATCTTCTTCTTACACTTCTTCTTCTTATTCTCCTCCTTCATTTTCTTCTTCTTCTTCTTCTAATTTTCATTCTTCTTCTTCTTTTTCTTCTTTTTCTTCTTCCTCCTCTTCTTCTTCTTCATTGTCTGCATCTTCTTCTTCTTCCTCCTTAACTTCTTGTTGTTGTTTGTCGTCATCTGTTCATCCTCCTCCTCCTCCTCCTCTTCTTCTTCTTCTTCTTCTTCTTTATCTTCCTCATCTTCTTCTTCGACTTCTTTTTCCTCCTTATCTTCTTCTTCTTCTTCTTCATCTTCTTCTCCCTCCACTGCTTCTTCTTCATCTTCTTCTTTAAATATTTCTTCTTTTTTTCTTCTTCTTCCTCGTCTTCTTTTTCCTCTGCTTCTTCTTCCTTTTGTTCTCCTAATTCTTCCCCTTCTTCTTCCACATTTTCATCTTTTTCGACTTCTTCTTCCACTTCCTTTTCTACTTTTTCCTCTTCTTCCTTGTTTTTCTCCTTCTTAATCATCATCTTCTTCTTGTTCGTCTTCATCCTCTTCTTCCTCAACCTCCTCTTGTTCTTCTTCTTCTTCTTGTTCTTCTTGCACTTCTATATCTTCCTCTTCTACTTCTTCTTCCTCCTCTTCCTCTTCTTCTTCTTCTTCTTCATCTTCTTTTTCTTCTTCTTCTTCTTCTTCTTCCCTTTCTTCTTCTTCATCTTCTTCAACTTCATCCTTCTTGTTTATCTTCTTCTTCCACTTCTTCTTCTTCTTCTTCAACTTCTTCTACTCCCTCTTCCACCTCTTGTTTTTCTTCTTCTTCTTCTTCTTCTTCTTCTTCTTCTTCCTCATCAACTTCTTCCACTTTGACCTCTTCTTCTTCTTCTTCTTCTTCTTTTTCCTCTTCTAGATCTTTTTCTTCTTGTTCTTCTTCTTCCACTTCAACTTCTTTTTCTTCTTCTTCTCCTTCATTTTCCTTTTAATCTTCCACTTTTTCTTCTTGATCTTCTTCTTCTTCTTCTTCTTCTTTTTCTTCTTCTTCTACTTTTTCATCATAATCTTCTTCTTCTTCTTATTCTTCTTCTTTCTCTTCTTCTTCTACTTCTTCTTCTTCTTGTTCTTCTTCTTCTTCTTCTTTTTCTTCTTCTTCTTCTTCTTTTCCTCCTCCTTCCACATCTTCTTTTTCTTCTTTTTCTTCTTGTTCTTCTTCTTCTTCTTCTTGCTATTATTGTTGTTGTTCTTCTTCTTCTTCACCATCATCTTTCTGTTCTTCTTCTTCCACTACTACTACTTCTTCTTATTCTTCTCCTCCTCCACCTCCTCCTCATCCTCTCCTCCTTCTTCTTCATTGTCTTCTTCTTCTTCTTTTTCTTCTCTTCTTCTTGTTCTTCTTATTCACTTCTTCTTCTCCTTTTTCTTCTTCTTTTTCTTCTTCTTCTTTTTCCTCTTCTTCTTCTACTTAATCTTCTTCTTCTTCTTTTCTTCTCTTTCTTCTTTTTCTTCTTCTTATTCTTCTCTTTTGTCATCTACTTCTTCTTGTACATCTACTTCTTCTTCTTCTTCTTCTACTTCTTCTTCTTCTCCTCCTTTTTGTTCTTCTTCATTATTTCTGCTTCTTCTTCTTCTTCTTTTTCTTCGTCTACTTCTTATTTTTCTTCTTGCTCTTCTTCTTGCTCTTTTTCCTCTTCTTCTTGTTGCTCTTCTTCTTCTTCTTCTTGCTCTTGTTTTTCTTTTTCTTCTTCTTCTTCTTCCTCTTCTTCTTCCTCCTCATCTTTTGGTTCTTTTTCATCCTCTTTTTCCTCTTATTCCACATCATCCCTTTCTTCTTCTTTTCTTCTTCTCCTTCCTGCTATTTTTCCTCTTCTTCCTCATCATCATCTTCCTCTTTCTCTTCTTCTTCCTCCTCCTCTTCTTCTTCCTCCTCCTCTTCATCTTCTTTGTCTTCTTCTTCTTCTTGCTTATTCTTCTTCTTTTTCTCCTTATTCTTATTCTTCTTCTAATTCTTCCATTTCTTCTTCTTCTTCTTCCTCCTCCTCCTCCACCTCCTATTCTTCTTTTTTTTCTTCTTCTTCCACTTCAACTTCTTTTTCTTCTTCTTCTTCGACTTCTTCTTCCTCCTCTTCTTCTACAACTTCTTGTTTTTCTTCTTCTTATTCCTCTTGTTCTCCTTCTCCCTCTTCTTCTTTTTCTTCTTCCTCTTTATTTCTTCCACATGTTCTTCTTCTCCTTCAACTTCTACTTTTACTTCTTCTCCTTCTTCCTCTTCCTCTTCTTCTTCTTCTTCAAGTTCTTTTAAATTTTTTCTTCTTCTTCATCATCATCTTCTTCTTCTTCTTTCTTTTCTTTTTCCTCATCTTCTTCTTCTTCTTCTTCCTCTTCCTCTTCTTCTTCCCCTTCTTCTTCTTCCCCTACTTCTTCTTCTTCTTCTTCCCTTTCTTCATGATCATTTTCTTCTTCTTCTTCTTCCTTTTCTTCTTCCACTTCTTCTCCTTCTTCTTCCTCTACTTCTTCTTCTTCTTCTTCTTCTTCTTCTTCTTCTTCTTGTTCCTCATCTTCTTCCACTTGTTCTTTTTCTTCTTCCTATCCTTCTTCTTCTTGTTCTTCTTCGTAAGCTTATTCTTCTTCTTCCTATTCTTCTACTTCTTCTTTTTCTTCTTCTTCTTAGCTAACTTTCATGTTTAACTTTGATTACATTTAAAAAATAGTTTTACTATTTTATATTAAAAAATTTCCAAAGATACAACCCATTGCTCACTCTAATACAAAGCACTCGGGACGACCAAGCACAAGTGGGCATTGAAACCTCCAGGCATAAGACCAACTGAAATGAAGGTAGTTCAAGCCATAGTGCAATTAAGACAGTCTTTAATCTTGCTAGGATATGGTAAGGGAAGCATCCAACTAGATAGAACTTGAGTAAACTATTGAATGGGCTGGGCCAGACCAAAAATATATTTAAACCATAATAATTTAAAATCTTTAGGCATATGATCGGCTTCAATCATGAAATACCTAGTACATAAGCCGAGATCAACAACCATATTTTGGCTTGAACTCTATGTGCACAAAATCATTTAAAGGAATGTAATCCTTTAACAATTCCACAATGTGTGACAAAACAAATCTATGCAACAATTAAGCATGCATAAATTCACACCATTCAATAATTGATTAGATAGCTATAGCTAAGAGTTTAACCTCATATAGGCATTAGATAAAGGCACAAATCAAAAAAACAAAATTTCATCCAAATTTATATGATGGCTAGCATTATTTCTACCATATCAAATAATTTATCCTTGAATCATGTGGCTAAAAGATTTTTACTTTAAATTCTATGGTTGAGATCATTTCCTCATTTACTATTGATGAATTGTTCTTAACGTCATCCAACATTATTTATGGTCAATATCTAATCTACCTTAATTTAACCATCCTTGGCTTTACATTCCTTATTTAGTTGTCCACATTCTCTCTCATCGGATCCAATCGATCTAGTTGACATTGCTTGAAGGCCATTTCCTTTAGAAGAAGATTTATAACTTGTTTGGAAGAGACTTTTTAAGCTATTTAGCAACTTATGAAATTTTTTCTAATAGCTATGATAAACATTTTGTCATAGAATAAAAAAAAATATTAATGAGAAGCTAGTCAATGTGAACAAAACTTTGAGATCTCAATGAAGCAATATGCGATATTCCATCGGTGTAAGATCTCTGTAGAACACATTGGGTATGTACTACTTGGATTCAAAAATCATCCAAATAATCCTAAAACTTTTAAGGTTTCATTTTTTCACATCCTTTTATAATTTTATGCTCATTTTGCCTTCTTTACTCATCGCCAAACATAGAATGTTGTACACTCTCATCAAAAACTTGTTCTCATGCTATATTTTCCCTTTTCTCTTGGTCTATGAATCCCAAAGTTAAATAAACATATGCTAATAGGATACTATGTTGGAGGTGAATGACACCAAAAAACTTCAAGTAGTAATTTTCTTAATAATATTTCTTAACTTTAGTTGGGGGATGAACATACGTACTGTATTGAATGGAACAACATAAAAATTTTCGTATAATTTTATAATTTTTATTTTTATTTTTCTCAATCAAAAATATTAAGAATTATATATACAAATTTGAATATCCAGATTTTCTATGAACTGGTGCTTATTTTTATTGTGGAACTCGTACTTACTTTTATTTCCTCAAAATGTGTATTAAATGATCCATGATGATTATTTACAGCATGATAAGGTAAGTGATCAAGAATTATCTTAAAATAATGTAAAATATAGCCTTTTAGACTATTATGTAAATACAAAAAGTGGAGAAAGAAACATGACACATTAAAGCATGAATTATAGACAAAGAAACAAGAATTTGAAATCCATAATGCATCTCATAGCAAAATAACCTAGGAACCTATTGAATATTTGTGCAAATGTTAATTTTTCAAAGATCAACAAAATTCTTCTTCGACTTCATGAGAATTGATAAATAATGTTACTTCATTTTTTGTTTCCATAAGAAGATAAAGGATTGAACAATCAAATTGCTTATATTAGGATATTAAATGTATCATACATAAGTGTTTTTGTAGGACATAGCTCTATAACATTTTACAAAAATTGAAGAAGACATTCACATGTAAGAGATTCTTTATTTTAGAAGTCAATCTTTTTTGTAAAATGCCAATCCTAATATCAAAATAAAAATTGATTATTTGTTTGCCAAAAAATTATTATGATGAATAAGAATTCCTTTGCAAGGATAACCAAATGATAAATTGAACATAAAATAAGAACTAATCTACAAGAACCCTAACTAGCTTGCATTTCCAATTCTAAAACTTAATTGCTTCCCTTTGTTGGTGTGTCTCTAGTGGAAAATAAAAGAGAAAAGTTGGATCTAAATAGTGGTTGTACAATATCTATGAGTTCCCAATAAAAAAAACTTAGATAGTCGTTCATAATTCACATGATAAAAGATAGAGCAAAATTCTTGATCTTAGAAACATAGGATGCTTGATTTATTTTTGTAGGAGAAAACTTTGCGAAATGAAACAAACAAGTGAAAAGAATAGGCATCTCTACTCTCCTTTTGCTGATGGAGTATTTCATAATGAAAGTTCAAGATAAAATGTACTTAGAGTTACACAACTTTATTAAAAAAAATATAATGTGATTTTTCATACGTCACAATACTTTTTTTAGGAGGATGCGAATATAATTTTTTATAAGGTATAGAAATGATAATATTTATGCTATATATTTCGATAATAAAAGATTTTAGAATGCTTGTTTGAAGAAATAAGTAGAATTAGTCAATTTTATAGCATAGAAGATTAGGAAACTCAAGTTCAACTATGATACTAAAGTCATGGATTTTTAACATAAATAAAGGATTGTCCACTTTGATTCTTGCCTAATAGGAAAACATCAATAAAATCCTTTTTAAGTTCTTGAATGTATGAAGGAATACATAACCTTTAGAGTTTATCCTTATTGAATTGTTTGGACCTAAGTGGCTAACATAAGTTAAAATAATGACAACATTATTTTAGTCAAGGGTAATATAAGATATCCATAGTATTATTTTTGAAAATCAAGAATAAAGCATTTGAAGTCTTTAGATGATTAGTAAACTTAATGTAATTCGAAAAGGTACTACTTTTAAGTAGGAAACTAATTTATTAAAAAAAGTAATTTGAAAATTAAAATTTTAAAGAATTTTCCAAAGAATTAGGCACAAAGCAATATTTTTCATTAGCTCATTCTCTTTTTTAGTGAAATATTATTTTGTTAATTGATGGTGCTACCACATTACATTATTAATTTAACATGTTATTATTGTTGTCATATCATTCTACACGAGGGTTAAGATCCTAAACATATCAGTTACATACTAACCTACATCTCACAAATGAATGAATAGATAGATGGGAGAGCACTAATGTAAATGTCAACTATAGATTATAGAACAACAATGTATTAGTACAATGGAGTACTTGTCTAAATAATGTTAAGTTTATATCATTAAAGAATGAAAATGATGTTGACTCTTAAATAAAGAAGATCAAATGAACAGTATGCCAAAAAATTTCTACATTAATGGTAGAACACAAGGCTGCAATCCATTATAAAAGCATTGATTAGACAATTCAATTTCAATTTGACGCACATGGTGAAAACGCATTATTGTGATAAGTGGTGTAAAGATCAATTACTTTGATGGGACTTATAATGTAGAACTTAGAGATATGCTCATTTGATGTGTTTCAAATAGGAATGATGCTAGAAGCATGACATACATATTGAAATAAACCACCATTGTGACAACAAATTAATAACTATTACAAGCATTAGGGTGAAGCATTGTCCAATATATAGATAATAGAAAACATTTTACATGTCTATGATAGCCTAATTATAGTTAAGATTTTGAATATCATCATTATTATCATCCTATTTGATCACACTTTAGGTCTTGTATGACATTCAAATGTAGGGCAATCACGATTTTTCAATAGTTGTGATGACCATAAATAATTCGAATCTTCTACCCCAAACAGCTCCGGAGTACAATTCAATTACAAATGACCGGCAGGCCGAACAAATTCGGCACAGAGGACCTGAATCAACTCTCACTCCCTCTCCATCTTCCTAAGAAATCTACATTGCAGATGCAACTTCAACGAACGAGTTGAATTCTCTCCACTCTCCAACATCTGAAGCTGTCTCACCTTATGCACCCTTAAATGGGTCTCCAACGACACTACAGAATTCCGGGAAGGAGACATTGCAGACTAATTCGGGGAATCTAATAAACGTTGTCATTCTGGATCCCCCTCCGCAGCCTGAGGCGAAAATGGACTCGG
This sequence comes from Vanilla planifolia, assembly GCA_023846275.1. Classification (NCBI taxonomy): domain Eukaryota; kingdom Viridiplantae; phylum Streptophyta; class Magnoliopsida; order Asparagales; family Orchidaceae; genus Vanilla; species Vanilla planifolia. The sequence continues at coordinate 33,059 of JAIUJO010000586.1, forward strand.
CAACGGACGAAGAAATGACGATGGACTTTCCACCGTTGGCCCCCCATAAACTCAAAAATCGCAGAGCAAAAAACAGAGGCCAGGTAGTGATCTCCCCTCCTTGTACCAGAAGCGTGGCGGGCTCTAAACCGCCTACCACACCCAATGATTAATGTCCTCTCATGGAACATCCGCGGGGCTGCCAGCAAAGCTTCCACGGGCCGCCTCCGACAACTCATCCGCTCCCATCATATTGATGTCCTCGTTCTGCTTGAACCATTCCTTGGTGACGATAGCATACCTCTCCTCTGCCTCAAATTCGACATGCAGGATGGCCTCAGTTCCCCAAATGGAAAGATTTGGATACTATGGTCTTCCAAATGCCGGGTTAGCCCAGCTCGCCTCTCCGAACAAGCCTTGACTGTTCAGGTAACCTTTCAAGGAGCAAATTCTGATGTCTGGCTCTCGGCGGTCTATGGAAAACATTGCCGGAATCTTTGCCGACCTTTGTGGAAATTTCTCGCTGACTCCTGTGAGATGGTCGGAGATTCTCCCTGGTGCATCTGCGGTGACTTCAACGTCACCATGATGGAACAGGATCAACTTGGTGCTGCTCGATTTCGCAATAGTGATGCCGGCGACTTCCACGCAGCCGTGATGAAATCAAACCTTCTTATACCCCAAACTATTGGGGGTCCGTTCACCTGGCAGGGCATTAGGCGCGGCGCCATTGTCCTAAAATGGTTGGACTACTTCCTTCATAATGCAGCTTGGCTGGAGGCGGCGCCGGACAGAGTTGTCGAAATTCTCCCGCGTTCCACCTCCGATCATGCCCCAATCCTCTTCCGTGCTATGTCCCATCGCAACGGGGGGCCAAAGCCATTCCGCTTTTAAATGCTTGGCTACTTCACCCGGGTTTAGAGGACCTGATTACTCATTCTTGGAATGCCCCAATCGCAGCGGCTGGCATTTACAAATTCATTGGTAAACAGGCACGACTCAAGACCGCGCTGAAATGTTGGAACAAGACTACCTACGACAACCTCTTCAGCAACTCCAGGTTAGCTGAGCAGGAGGTGAGGGAGGCGGAAGCTGCCTTAATTGATGCCCTAAATGAGATAAATGCAGCTCAGTTACAATCGGCGAACACTTCTCTTCATCATTGTCTGGCCGCGGAAGAAGACTTATGGCGCCAGAAAGCGGGTCTCCGGTGGCTGAAGGAGGGAGACGCAAACACTGGGTACTTCCACGCCTCTGTTAAGTCTAAGAGGAATGTGCTCCACATCCAGAAACATAAAAAGCCAGACGGCGAATGGACGGAGGGGGATGAGGGATTGGAGAATCTTCTTATAAATCATTTTCAAGACTCTTTTCGTGGGCGGGCGGCCTGCCTACCCGCCATTGACAAAATTCTTCATTACGCCCCACCATCCCTTTCACCAACACAGAACGACTCCCTTACCAGGCTGACAGACGCCCAGGAGCTGCGGACAATTCTCACCTCAATGCCCGACGCCAGTGCCCCCGGGCCGGACGGCTTCACAGTCAAATTCTACAAACAATTCTGGACACTCCTCGCCACGGATCTAGTGGACGTAGCAAACGCATTCCTTGAGGGCTCGGCAATTCCTAGAGCCCTGGGCTCGGCGTGGATCTGCCTCATCCCCAAGACCACGGCTGCGTCCTCGCCTACAGATTTCAGACCAATCTCCCTATGCAACGTCGTCGGCATGATTCTCTCCAAGCTACTGGCTTCCCGGCTGGCTTCCATCATGCCTTCAATCATCTCAGCCGAGCAAACCGCCTTCATTAAAGGACGAAGCATCACTGATAACATTATGTTAATGGAGGAAATGATCACCCGCCTAAACCGACGCCGGAAGCACAACAATATCATACTTAAACTAGACTTCAAAGCAGCATTCGATAATATTGGATGGCCTTTTCTTCTCGCGGTGCTCCAGAGCCGGGGATTTAGCGCTGCTTTCTGCACAATGGTGCTCAACGTCCTCCAATCCACGTGGCTCTCGGTGCTGGTCAACGGGCGTCCAAAGGGTTTCTTCAAACCGAGCTGCGGTGTGCGACAGGGAGACCCTCTCTCGCCGGCCCTGTTCTGTATTGCTCTGGATACACTTAGTTGGTCCCTCTCGGCGGCTTTTGCTGCTGGAAACCTTAACTCCTTCTCGACTCCTGTATTCCTCTCCATGGGTGGCAGACAGGTACTCATCAACTCGGTTCTTACTTCGATGACTGCATACATATCCGCCGCTCGGTCGCCTCCCCTGAAGACAGTCTCCACTATCAATAGCTTAATGGCCAACTTCTTCTGGGGCAAATCTTCCAAGGGCCCTCGTCATCACTGGGCGGCCTGGAACAAGCTCGCGAGGCCTATATCAAACCAAGGCATAGGAATTATTAACCTAGAAGCGCTAATCCGAGCTCAAACGGCGAAACTCTGGTGGAGGCTGCTCCACACGGTCTCCCCTTGGTCTCGCTTCCTCATCCAAGCGTACATGACCCGGGACGACAATATCCGGGCAACCAAGCAAGACTCGCACAGTTGGCGCCGCCTTGTCAAGTTCTGTGATTCCCTGCTCTTCATTCGTGCGGAGGAAGAAGACGGTTCGGGGATTCCTGGTTCGCCCAACTCAGCCGGTTCATCCGATTCGGTCTCCTCGGGACTCAATCGCTGCAGTTCAGGCCCAGTCAACCTGACTTAGCCAGCCACCTCAATTGGCTAGGTCTCTGGCTCGGATGCTGCTCCGACAAACGTGGTTCTTTCTCCTCCGCTTCCGCTTATGGTATTTTCTGCGCAACATCTATCCCCCCGGTCCCCAAGAGATACAACCACAATAAACTTATTTGGCACAAAAGAATTCCGTCAAAAGTCTCCATATTGGTGTGGAGAGTACTCAATAACGCACTACCATTACCACACAGAATACAGTCTATTGGCATCTCTCTCGCTCCAAAGTGCCCCTCTTGTCCTCAGATTGATACCTTGGAGCACATCTTCTGGCATTGTTCGATCACCAAACCTACATGGACTTGGTTTGAACGTCGCCTCGACATTGACATTAAGTGGCCATCTCTTCCCCGGATTTTCAGTTGGTGGTCCCACAAATCAATTATCAACTCCTTAGCCTTCTCAATCCCAGCATCAATATGCTGGATGGCCTGGAAAAATTGGAATTCAGCAACCCAAGATGGTAAAGGGGCTACTCCTGATCGCTTCCTATGGGCTACTCAAAAGTTCATAGCCAATCTCTATTTACTTAGACCGTCTGGTCAACTGTTAAGTGCAGAAATTATCTCCCTTACTAAACTGGGGCTCATGTAGTTCCTAGCTCCTTGTAGCTTGGAAAACTCTTGTACCTTTTGCCTTATCAATAAATCTACTTACTTAAAAAAAAAGTTCTATTATCTACTATAGATATATTTGCTTGTCTCATTGATTTTTCGAGATTTCATGTTCTTTTTCTTCTTTATCTAAATGTGATTCATTCTAAATAATTGCATGATCATTAGCAAATTTTGGTGAGTTTATTGTTTTTACATGCCTATAATTTTGCATTTGCCTTTAACCAAATCTCAATTTCAAATTTCATTAATTTTTATGGTCTGGATAGATTCTCCATTATGAGAATATTGATGGTCATTGTGGCCATTCTCACATATTTTACTCTGGCTTTCTCCATGTTTTATTAAGAGTTTGCACATGATTTGCTTCTTCCACTTATTGATACTTCTAATTGGTAGAGGTACTATCAACTATGGCATTTTCCTGAGCATAAGTTTTAGTTGTCTTCAATATATAAATTGATAGCATGTGTTCCTACTAACAACATTGACTACAATATAGAGGAAGATTATTGTATAAAATATTCTAGCAAAAATTCAATTAACAAGTTAACTTAAATGCATACTCTTTCAAGACGTGGTTGAGTTAAACATAATATTTTAACATCAATTTTGAGTGGGTTTCCATTTACAAATGCAATTTAATACAATGCTGCCTTATTAAATGAATGCATAGATAAGTGTTTTCAAGACAATTAGATAGTGGCCAGTGATGGTTCTTAATTAATTTGTACCCTAGGCAATATTTAAAGATGCGCATTTCAATGTCACCTATGTTCCATGATTTGTGTAATCAATAGTGGAAGAATTCATGAGCCATATCAGATCTAATAAGAGTTTATACGTTCCTTAAAGAAAAATTTTAACTTCACTCAAAACATCTTTTTTTTTACTACTGTCTACACGGGTTCTATGATGACCCACTTGTATCACAATTCAACTATTAGAGTGTGTTTGATTGCACTACCACCATCTTGATTTCAACTTCTTCAAATATTATTTTTTATTCACCTTAAATATGGTGCGTAATTTAATTATAATTGTGGTTTGCTCACCTAGACCACCATGCAATTCTGTAATAGATGATTAAGACAGGGAATTCCCCATAAACATGTCATTGTACACATTCCTTAGAAAGAATGACCAAGTGTTAAAAATTGGGATTTTGGTGTGCTTTTAACTGATGTTAATGTTTGATTCATTACTATGTCCATTGGTGCCTCTCCCTTAATGTCTTAGATGTACTTTGCTAAAGAAAAATTTAAAAGTTAATTGATTTTTCAACATCTATAGCCATCACCCATGATCCATCTCATGTTACCCAATTTTTAAAATCGTTCATCTATTGTTAATTGAAAATTAGCTATCATCATTATGTTATAATCATAATAAAAAAAATTAGTAAAAAGTAATATTAGAACAAGAAAAGATATCATAAGGGCTCTATTATGTCAATATAACTTTCTTAAATACCTTTGGATTAAAACATAAACATTGCATAGACATTTTATATTAAATTTCAATGCAACAATTTATTGAGGTGAACTAAAATTTATTATGGAATAAAGAAATGTCAAAAATTCCTTATCATAAAGAGTTTACCTGTAGGTGCTACACATTAATATATCATAGTTAACAAAAACTAGTTTTTTCTTAGCACAATGAATGAGGAAATGAATGGGCTGATGAATAATGAGATGGTTGATAAATGAAAAGTGGGTGTCAGCACATCTCAAATTAATAACTATTACAAAAATTAGGGTGAAGCATTGTCCAATATATAGATAATAGAAAAAATTTTACATGTCTATGATAGCTTAATTATAGTTATTGATTTTGAATATCATCATTATTATCATCCTATTTTATCACACTTTAGGTCTTGTATGACATTCAAATGTAGGGCAATCATGATTTTTCAATAGTTGTTATGACCATACATTCTTGGTTATGAAGTTCTATTATCTAGTATAGATATATTTGCTTGTCTCATTGATTTTTTGAGATTTCATGTTCTTTTTCTTCTTTATCTAAATGTGATTCATTCTAAATAATTGCATGATCATTAGCAAATTTTGGTGAGTTTATTGTTTTCACATGCCTATAATTTTGCATTTGCCTTTAACCAAATCTCAATTTCAAATTTCATTAATTTTTATGGTCTGGATAGATTCTCCATTATGAGAATATTGATGGTCGTTGTGGCCATTCTCACACATTATGCTCTGGCTTTCTCCATAATTTATTAAGAGTTTGCACATGATTTGCTTCTTCCTCTTATTGATACTTCTAATTGGTAGAGGTACTATCAACTATGGCATTTTCCTGAGCATAAGTTTTAGTTGTATTCAATATATAAATTGTTAGAATGTGTTCCTACTGACAACATTGACTACAATATAGAGGAAGATTATTGTATAAAATATTCTACCAAAAATTCAATTAACAAGTTAACTTAAATGCATACTCTTTCAAGATGTGGTTGAGTTAAACATAATATTTTAACATCAATTTTTAGTGGCTTTCCAATTACAAATGCAATTTAATACATTGCTACCTTATTAAATGAATGCATAGATAAGTGTTTTGAAGACAATTAGATAGTGGCCAGTGATGGTTCTTAATTAATTTGTACCCTAGGCAATATTTAAAGATGCGCATTTCAATGTCACCTATGTTCCATGATTTGTGTAATCAGTAGTGGAAGAATTCATGAGCCATATCAGATCTAATAAGAGTTTATACATTCCCTAAAGAAAAATTTAAACTTCACTCAAAACATCCTTTGTTTTATTACTGTCTACACGGGTTCCATGATGACCCACTTGTATCACAATTTAACTATTAGAGTGTGTTTGATTGCACTACCACCTTCTTGATTTCAACTTCCTCAAATATTATTTTTTATTCACCTTAAATATGGTGGGTAATTTAATTATAATTGTGGTTTGCTCACCTGGACAACCATGCAATTCTGTAATAGATGATTAAGACAGGGAATTCCCTATAAACATGTCATTGTTCACATTCCTTAGAAAGAATGACCAAGTGTTAATAATTGGGATTTTGGTGTGCTTTTAACTGATGTTAATGTTTGATTCATTACTATGTCCATTGGTGCCTCTCCCTTAATGTCTTAGATGTACTGTGTTAAAGAAAAATTTAAAAGTTCATTGATTTTTCAACATCTATAGCCATCACCCATGATCCATCTGAAGTTACACAATTTTTAAAATCCTTCATCTATCGTTAATTGAAAATTACATATCATCATTATGTTATAATCATAATAAAAAAAAATTAGTAAAAAGTAATATTAGAACAAGAAAAGATATCATAAGGGCTCTATTATGTCAATATAACTTTCTTAAATACCTTTGGATTAAAAACATAAACATAGCCTAAATATTTTATATTAAATTTCAGTGCAACAATTTGTTGAGGCGAACTCAAATTTATTATGGAATAACAAAATGTCAAAAATTCCTTTTCATAAAGAGTTTAGGTGTAGGTGCTACACATTAATATATCATAGTTAACAAAAACTAGTTTTTTCTTAGCACAATAAATGAGGAAATGAATGGGCTGATGAATAATGAGATGGTTGATAAATGAAAAGTGGGTGTCAGCACATCTCAAAAATGACATATATAATCCAATTGATTTTCCTAATCACAATTAGTGATTGAACCTAAATAATTCCCATAGAACAAAAAGGAGAAACTTCAAAACAATTAGTGATCAACCATTCGAATTGATCATGGGTTTTCATAAAACATCATTCTAATTAATCAATATTATTGAATGGTGGAGTCCTTAGAGATTTTTGGAGGAGCTTACTTGAATCAATCTTTTGTAGAAGTACTAAACAACTCAAGTCCATGATCGCTAATTAGAATATAGACAAGTACAAATTTTAATGGGGATCATGAAATCATTTGTGAGGAGGAGGAAATTGGAAAGATGGTAGCTAATTTTAGGATTGCACTAATTAGAAAATTTTCATTTAGGATTTCTATCATGGAATTTATATGAAATTTTTTTTAATGATTGGGTTTTAAAATATGGTAAAATTTTGTTCTTAAGAAAATTGATGCAATTCGCTCTCAGCTAATATAAAATATTACTTCCTCCATTACATGTTCCATAGATCTTGGAATGTTCATGAATTCTTGATCAGAGTTTTATATTTGAATGTAGAATTTCACCTCAACTCTGAGTCATCACTTGCTTCTTTCTTGATTTCATTAGAGAACATATTTATACACATATTTCACAATGCAATAGGACAATCTTATTAGGGAAACAACTAAAGGTGCATGTCTATACTTTGAATTTAAGCCAACCATATCCTATCGGGTTTTGTGTGCAAATAAAATTTCTTAAGGAACTCTCCAAATCCATTTACTCAAAATGGTATCAACTTTTCTTGATCCTGTTAAAAGAACCAATTTGGCAACCTACCACTTTATTATAGCCAATGTTGTGAAATTATGTTGCAAGGACGAACTTATAAAAATAATAGAACAAAACTAGAAACACAAGGAAAAAGTGTTGTAAATAATCCTCCTATTAGTCAACAAGATCAACAAAGAGATAAGGACCCCAATTTGTAATCCATTAGAAAATTAACTACTAAATTTTAGGGCCAGGTAGACATATGATTTCATTCTCAATATTACCTTCAATAAAGGATATTTTTCATTTGAGGATTTCTTCAATTTAATATTATATGTCACCTAAAAGAATGCTACAAACAAAGTTTGTCTCAATCAATTTGAGATTGAGAATGTAACTCATCAAGATAATGGATTATTATAATATTTAAAAATAACAGCTCAACAAATAACACAATATCCACTAGAAATTCAACTATTCAAAAATTTTAGGATAGAATTTCAAATAGAAGGAATAAAATCAAGTCAAATCTTTATTAAACATGATGGGTTTACTTCTTTTTGATAAAAGATCAAATAAGAAAGCAAAGAATGGTACTGAGCAATGCAATGGTTTGAAAGAAAAATTTTTAGAATTATTAGAATAATATGAATTAATAAAAAATTATAACTATACAATGTTATTATATTTATCATTAAGGGAGCACAGAATCATAAACCTTTACCTGAACAAAATATATTACTTAACCAATGAAACAGTGCTAATTTCTTTGCTAAAAAAGAGGCTCTTGTTTAGAAATTATGTAATTTAAGAATTACTCAATGTTATACACATGACATCATTAATTAGTCATACAAAGTTTTGGTAATATTTAAACTTAGCATTCATTGCAATACTCTACCTATGGATTATTAAATGTCTGCATCCATCTACATGTAATTAGAAAAGATCACCAATGAACTTCTAATTTCAAAATTATTTATAGCAAATGTACAAGAATTCAAAGAAGTCTTTTTGTAGAGAATGTATGAAAAAATTACAAAAAAAACAAAAAGTGTCATGGCTCATTAAGAGAGGATTTTAATGTTATTTACCAATACTTGAATATAAGGAGCTTCAACTCCTAATTTTATTGAAATTAATAAATTTATAGTGCTTAAATCAATGTAGAATATTTGAACTCCTACTCAGGGTGTCTACCTTTACCTACATTTGGAAAATAAAAGATAAATTGGTATGACAGAATTTTGATAAGTTTTCAAATAAAGATTTGCTTGAAGCTAACTCAATTGAAATTGTTGAACATTTTTGTTGAGTGGTGTCAACTCTTAATGCTCCTTTGCTTCACCTTTAATTGATTTACATCTCTCAACACATGCAATTTAAGTTTTAAAAAATGGGGGTAGCACATTATAATTTTTATGAAGTGGCAAAAAATAAATGTCTAATTCTTACACATCAAACTAAAATGTAGACTTTATCATTTAAAAGTAATGGTCTTAATGAATACCTAAAGTAATGCAATATAAGATTTCATGCTGTTTAAAAATTTTAAGAGTGTAAATTAATAAGTAGGAATTAGAGTAAAGAAATTCTTAGAATGTGACATAGATGAGGATAAGATATGGTTTAAATGTCGCTAATCCACAACTTTTGGAAGAAGTAAGATATGATGAAATTTATTGAAGCAAAACCTAATAGAAATAAGGCTAAAAGAATTCAATTAAATAAAAAAATTCTTGCTTTCGTGAAAAACAATATGACAAAGCTTCACATTAATGATATTAAAGACAATTATGGCCTTAAGATGTTAGGTCCAGAGAATTTACAAGATGCTGTTGTACAACATTTTAAAGAGTTCCTTCCCGCAAAATAGAAATTTACTATTGAAGAAGCTATAAATTTTATTTAGCAACTAATCACTAAATATTTGAGACAATTTCCAACTAAAAATATATACTTGGACTAGCATCTTCATGTGGTTATCCAAATGGACAAAGATAGTATTACAGGTCCATAGAACTTTAATAAAATGTTCATAACCAAACGTTGGAGCTTTTTCTGCTTTAGATGTTATGGATGCTCTGCAAATTTTAGTCTAATTTAGTTGCATTTGTCAACAAAGTTTAGCACATTGGTTAGGAATCATATGAATAACACATGGATATCTATCATAATAAATGGTTCTCCACTGACTTATCTTCAACTAGAAAGGGACTTAATGATACTCTAATTTCCCCACAATTTCTCTTCATTGGAAAAAATTTTTTATGAGAATTTTAAAATTATTTTTCTAAGAGGTTAATCATGCACTATTCCACAACATAGTATAGTCAGTAATGACAAATTTTTACCATGTAAATGACTTCATTATTTTTAGTAGATGGGACATAAGCACATCAAAAGGCATTAACAAGCTTCTTGATACATTTCTACAAAGCTAAAATATATATTTTGAAAAGATTCTTGGTTTTAAGGAATGGTTACTACCCATAAAATACGTGGAGTGTCTTGTATATATTGATAACTAAAAGTGAATATACTTTAAAAAATAATTGAAAACATTACAACATGAAATGTTTAGTTCAAAGAAGAAACTTCTATGAATTGGAGAAAGAATAATACTTATAAATAAAATTTTAAACTCAACTCTTACCTGATTATTAATGCTATACATCTTCTTATGCAAATGCCAAAGAGGATGAATAAGAAAATTAGTGCTTTCCCATTGGAAGACATTTAGAAGAATCATAAGCATCATTGGATGAAATGGTAGATAGATAGGTGAGCAACTTGAGGAAAATGAAATGGAGACAAGGAAACTGACAAATAGTTTCCAAGCATCATTAGTAGGAAAAATTGGAACATACTAATATACATGTCCTTTAGTGTGGAATTCTTGATAGCAAAAACTTTTTATGGGAAGTAGAAGCAAAATAAAGCTATTGCATGTTGGATCAAAGAGAAAAAAAAGACTTAATATTAGCTTTTGCATAAAAATCCCTTGTCAATAAATAAGTCCATTAGAAATTGGGCAATAGTGTTAGCTTCGCTATCAAATCAAGTTCCAACGAAATGAGGAGAAAGTTGTTTGAGAAGATCTCCAGAAAAAGAAATTGGAATTAGAAAAATTCAACAAAGATAGTGATGTTTTTTTAGTATCTACATAATTTCTCTCTTCCTTTCTCAGATCAATTGAAAATAATTAATATTCAACATGCCTACAAATGCCACGACTACTCTGATGAGGTTACTATCAGTCTTGCAATAATTAAATGGTTTCTAGCATAACATATTTTAGACTTATATGGTAAAAATTTAGTCACAAATGTCAAGATTAATCAAAGAATTAGTTGTTTAATACTAGCAAAGTATTAAAGGTTGTCTAGCTTAACATGATGTTATTGTGCTAATACCTCTCTTAATATGATAATTGAATAAAAAAGCTAGTAATTCAAAATAAAATTTGGTAATATTCAAGCTTTTTCAATGCTTTCCCTATGATGTAGACAAAGTGGATGAATGAAATATTGTTCTCGCTTAGTTTACTTTCTTCATTCAAATTAATGATTGTTAGAATTTATGAAAGGATTTATTGGAATTCCACCATACTAAAACAAATGATTGAAAATATACATGGATTTTATGAAGAAAACCAAGCCATTGTTGTAAGTATCCTTAGGAACACGAATTTTAATATGCTAGAAGTGTTTGCTAAATTTGTTGGTTCAAATTTATCATTGAAAACTTTTTTTGAATCATCAAAGGTATGCAATAGTTGTTGAACTAAGAATTCTTGGAGGTTTTCAATCATCTTGAATGAATTTGTTTAATATAAATGCTTATTCCAAATAAAAACCAATGGATAAAGTTGATTGCTAAGCATTTCTCATTTACTTGGAATAGCATTCTACAGTAGAAAGACAACAATGTAAGCCCTTGCACAATTGTTGGTGAAAGTAAGAAAATTACAAGAAACAAAAAGTATATTCATTGTTAACATATACAAGACTATCATAACAATAGCGAAAGAAAAAATACCATACATAACAATATTATATAAGTTCAAATGTTTAATTGTGTGGAATTAATAAAAAAATTAATTTGAAATCAATGATGAAGTTTAGAATGTTCTAGCACAAAGTATGTCTGTCACCATGGATTTCATAACTTTTCAATTCTTGTCACCTCATTTTATAGATTAGTTTCCCTCACTTTCTATGATAATAATTTGTCTTGGTATGCTGGTGCATCTTTGGGTACTATTATCATTATTTGATCATTAGCTAAGAAGCCCTTTTATTTTGGCTTAGTATGCCCTTCTTAAAGTTAATTTTACTTAAACATTTCATTGTAATGATATGATGCCAGAATAAGCACTAGATTGGACTCAGTTTATTCCACACAATTTGAGCTCTTCGTAGCACTTTGTCAATATTCTAGAGATGTATGAATGTTATTTATTATTCGTTGAGGCACTTATTTGTACTCAGATGAATTCATCAATGTACTCCCATGACAAGCCACTAGTATTATACAAATCAATATCTCTTTGATCTAACGTGATGTAGATTAGTTTCTGCATTAGAGAAATATGGTGAAATGCACTAGCTTATCCTTTTGCTTGCATGTTTGTTGTTTTGCACACTTCATAATGAAATAGTATTTTGTGGTGTCCCAATAAAGTTATGGTACATTGTACCACACTTGACCACTTGTGCGTGAATTTGATATTGCAATCAAGTTTTTCATGCTTTTAATATGATCTTTATTAAAAAGAATACTATTTATTAAATCAATGGAAGTTATATTTCTTTTTTATTTGTCACCAAAAAATACTTGTAGAATATTCAACAAAAAAAATATAATGGTAAGAGAGTTTATGAATATAATTTTTGGTTTGTATAGTTATCAAAGTAAGGAAAATGAAATAAAGGACATTAAAAATTTTGAAAAAATAAGTTTCAACGATCCTTCTCATTTATTCCATATATAAATTTAACAAATACTTTTAATAGCTATTATAAATAGCTCAAAAGCTTCAAAGGATAACTATTAAGTTCTAGTCATTTGATGAAATATATAACATAATTATTTGCTCAATAAAGAGTCTATAAAAGATAATCTAGATGAGTCATTATTTATTGTAAAGCAAATTGATTGAAGTGTAATAGTAATAGTTTTACATGATGAAATTATGTTTGGCAGAAGTAAGGAATGATTATGTGGATAGCATGCCATGATGAAGAGGTTCCAACTATGACATGAGACGAATGAGAGAATTGACATTCTTTTTATGATTACAAGATAAATAACAATCTAAAGGAATGTTTGCCTCATAAATAAATTCTTTAATCGAGTTGCTAAAGAAATTAACTTGAGAAATATTAAATCTATGTCAAAACCCTTTAATCCCTTAATTAAATTTAGAATATGAGTGAGCAAGTAAAGCCAACAGATCAAAAATAATATAAGAGGAATGATGTGATCATTCTTATATTTCATTACTAGTAGACAAAATATTATATATAGTGAAGGAGAATGTTTTCAGATTAAATCATGCCTAAACATAAGACCTTTATAAGGAATGAAAATGATTTTTTTATGTTCGATTAAGAAAAAAATTCTCGTGGCTTTTTACCCATTAAATTCAAAATACTATTAATGATGAAAAAATGGTGAGAAAGAACAAGGCTTATATTAAAGAGGTGCTCTAAATTGATGGGGAATTTATCCATAACATTTGTTTTGTAACATGCTTATCTTAACTGCATAAATAATACAATCTATCTCTTTTTATTTGCACTTATGTTTTTATTACAATCTTATTTTTGTTTGTTAACACAGAAAAGGGAAGATTGTTAGCATTGTGAACCAAAATATCTATAATTCCAAAGAGTGTTATGAGTTCAAATGTAACTCTGAGTGCCATTTTAGAACTCACAATTGGAATTTACCCAAGATCTGGGCTCTATGAAGTCAATGAAACAAATATTTCTCTTCTCAAAATAATAAAATAAAAATGTATTGATGATCTAAAAATCCAATTAAAAATGAACTAAAAAATTATTTTGTTAATGGAAAATGAATAATGGCAAAATTTCCCAAATAATGCATACTTTGTTGTGCTGTCGATCTCTAGCAATGGTTTTTTTGAGATGTCAACAAAACTAAAGTATTTCTAAGTAATGTATTTCATTACATTTCTAAACAAGACCATGGATGGCTCAAGCTCTCAAGTTCCTTGTTAAGAATTTTGTAGTCTGTCAAGAGACCTAAAAGAAGCTAGCCATTTTTTATTGTTTTGCCTAAGTTTTCTTTGAAAATGAATTTAACATTAATACGACAAGATAAGTACTCCTAGTTTAAACAATTTCTTAAGATTTTTGGATTTATTTACTTGATATAGTAAGAAAAAGGGACATTTTCTTTGCAAATAAAAAGGTTAAAGTGCTATGTTAGTCTAAGAGATTTTGTGCAAGGGTTGGCTATAGACATGTAATGCAAGGAAAGATAAACAAAAGGACACTACATGGCTTGCAAAGAAACTGAGACTTCCTATTTTCTCATGGGTAACCTTAACGAGCATGAATTGTTCATCGAAACATTTCTACTCATCGATTTTGATATACTACTATATAACAAAACATTTCTTCTCAATTGATATTTCTGTTGATTTAGTTTGATTACACTAATTTATTTAATTTATCTCATTTTAGCCTCCATATATATATATATATATTTAATTAATAATATAAGATAATAATTAATTGTTCATTATGTTTATTTATTTTTGATATTCACATTAATTTTAACTAAGTTCCAATAGGGTTGAAATAAATATAACTGTACTAATCTTAATACGCTCTACTCTATTAATTAATTTCTATAATTTTTAAATATTTTTTTCTATGTTTTGGGTAATCTTTAGGAACATTTTGAGGCATACCTAATTTGATGATAAAAATTGTTAAGCTTTATCTTCTTACTACCTTGGAATACAAATTTCCCACACAATTTATCACATTTCACCATTTGTTTTGCTTTCATTTTATTATATGACTTTGTAACTCTAAATCTTCTCTTATGTGACATTTATTCCATTTTGAATTGTTTATATTACATTATCTTAATGTATCTGGTTTTAGTATTAATATTTTTTTCTTATATTAAAAGAATAGTTTTCATTTATTTATGCGTATTTACTTTTGTAATTAATAGTAATTCCAAAAGTGGTCTGTTCAAGTTAAAAGAGATGTTGTTGGACTTATATTGGGGAGCTCTATCAAATTTAATATTCATTTTTTGCTTTCTTTTTTTAAAATTCTTTATGAGATATTTTGACTTTTATGTTTTTTGATAATCTAACATGTTACACTCCATCTCTTAAAAAAACATCCCATCATAACAAAACTAACACCTTTAGACACATCTTGATGAAATAATACTATTAAATATTATGTTATATATTATTCAATATTTCCTTTTTGTAATTTTTTTTCTTTTTACAAGACAATTTAATTCATACCTTATTTATATGTTGAAATATGTTTCACTTAATCTCTTAAGAATCTTAGATAAAAACATTTGTGTACAATTTATCTCATTTTATCAAATTTTTTGCTTTAGATGTGTCACTTTCCTATGAAATCGTACGTTGACATGATTTGATTTGGATGTATTGCTTCAATTTGTAATTGCTAATTTTTATTATATATTTACTTAATTTTAAAAAAATAATTTTTTATTCTTCCTTGATGTTATAGTTTAAAAATATCCCAAACAGGGTCAAATCAAGATGAGACAAACCTCCATAAACTCATTTTGATGAGCTCAATGGATTAATATATTTATTTTATTCTTTTAATTATTTTATTTTTTCAATACTTCTTCTCACTTTTTAAACCTTCGTATCTTTGAAAGAAGCTATCATGCATAATTTGTGTCTTTTTTTTCAAATTTCTTTGCATTGATTTTGTTATGTTACTATGTAACTCAAAATTTCTTCTCATAGAATTTTTACATAACTTTGATTTGGATATATTATATCGATTTAATTCAACTTAACTTAGCTTTAATATATATTTACAAATTAATAAAAAAATACTTTATTATTATCTTGACTATTTACATTGGAAATTGGCTGTAAATCAAAATTAGTTCTAGTCGACAAGAAATAAGCATCATTTGACTGATCATCAAGGGGAAAATCTAGATATACATTTTTATTTATAAATTTTTTTTTGAAGTATTTGGCATACATTATGAGAAATTTAAATTTGTATGTGATTTCATTATTGTGGATGTTATAGTGGGCCTCCTAAATATCCTTAAATACAATTTTTTTTGTGCAATTTACCCCATTTTCTTATGTTTTTTAGTTTTTATTTTGATGACATGCTATGGAACATCAATGTTTTTAATGTGACCTTTACATTGCTTTACTTTTGCTACATTGCATTAATTTAATTTAGCTCATTTCAACTTTAATATATATTTAATTAAACTTAAAATAACAATTTATCATTTCTATGCTTATTTCCTTTAATATTTTGTGATAATTTCCTATTTTTTCTGCTCAATAAAGAACTAATAAAGAGTTTGCTCTTTTTAGTGAGTTCAATCTTCTTAAATTTTAATTTCTTTATTTTTAAATATTTTTAGTTTCTAAGTTTTTGGAGTTCTTTTTGAAGCTTTTTGATTTGTACTAGATTTGACGATGAATGTTTTTACACTCATACTCTTTTGGATCTAGGAATGCAACTTTGATGAGTAATTTATCTAATTTCTTCAAAATTTTTTCTTTGAATTTTTGCATTATTATGAAACTCTAATTCTCTTGTTTTGTTTCTTATACCTCTATTTGATTTTGTTATACAATATTTTAGCAATTTATTTTGTTTTAGTTTAATATATATTTACTTAATAATAAATGAATATTTTTTTATAATTTATTTCTATTTATTTTGTGATTCATAATATTCTAAATAAGGTGTAATTGTAGCAAAAGAAAGATTGATGGACTCCTCCAGACAAAATATGGTAATTTAAATAATATTTTTTATATTTTTAAGTATTTTAATTTCTAAGTTTTTTAGATTCTTGACAAGATATTTTGATTTGTATATTTCTTAAGTATCGAACATGTAAAAGAATCTCCTTTGTCTAATCAAATGTAACGTTCTTGAACATTTTATATCATTTTCTAAACTTTTTCTATTTTATTTTATTAAATTACATTAAAATTCTAAATCCCTTGTCATGTGTCCTTTTCATAACTTTTATTTGGTTATATTATAATTAATAGATTTATCTAATTTAAGCTTTAGTATATATTTATAGATTTAGTTAATATTGAAGTAATACCTTATTATTATTTCTTTTGATTTGTTTTGGCTATTTACTGTAACTCTTAACGAGGTTTGACTATGAAAAAGTGATAATATTATAATTTTTCCATGATATTTATGTAGTAAATATTTACCATTTAATTTTTACAATATTTTATTTTATTTTAGTTTTTTGCTGATTATACAAGTCATTTTAATTTCTTAACTAATGTGATGTTTATTTATGTTACTCTCGATTTTCTAAGTTTCTTAATATGCAACTTTGTCAGAGTTGTCTTGATGAACTCTATTTATGTAAAAATTAATGTCCATCTTTCTAATTATTATTTTTTTCTTGAAGCACTTTAAAATGCATTTGGATTGATACCTGATTTCAAGATCGAGGATGTTATGCCCAATCATTATAGTATTTTGGAAAGAAACATTCTTATGGGATTTATCTCTATTTTTAAAATATTTTATTATGATTTGGTTAAATTATTATGCAATGAAAAATCTTCTCTTGTGGGACATCTATATTGCTTCGATTTTGTTATATTATATGAAATTATTTTTATCTTTTTTTGCTTTAAGATATATTATCTCAATATTAAAATAATACTTTAAAATTTATTATTATTATTTACATTTTTATTTCATAGTAATTCCAATTGATATGAAATGGAGATGGAATAAAAATAATTAGACTTGTCTCAATGATCTTTATCCAATAAAATATTTATTTTTATTATTTTAAAAATTCTTTTTTGAAGGCTTTGGAATTCTATATGATACATTTTAACTCGTGCATTATTTCACAATCAAGAAAGTTCAAGTCAATATTCTTAATATATTTTAATGCAACATTTTTTTATAGAATTTATATAGATTTTTCATATTTTTTCTTTTAACATTTTATATTGTAATCTCACTCAAAATGTTTTATGATGTTACCCTTGCATTGCTTTTATTTTGCTATATTCATGAAATTAATTTATCTCATTTTAGATTTTAGAATTAACATAGATTTACCTTGTATTAAAAAAATATTTATTATTATTTATGCTTATTTAATTTTTTAACTCATAAAAATTAGAAACATGGTATGGTTGAGATGAAACAAACTTCCTTGGGCTCATATTGATGAGTTTGATCACATTAAATATTAAGTTTAGTATTTTTAAATCTTTTATTTCAAGAACTTTTTTACACTTTATGAAACATTTTGACTTATACCTAATTTGACTACTTGGTTGTTACACTTTGTCTCCATCCTATATTATAATACAAGTTTTCTGAATAATATGTGAAACTTCAAAATTTTTGCTCTATTTTGGGTATATATTGTGTAACTCTAAATCTCATCTTTTTGACATTTGCATCATTTATTATTTTGATGTATAATTATTATTCAAATTCTCTTATTTTAGCATTAATACATGCATAATTAAAGTTAAAATAATATTTTTTTAAATTTTTAATGTCGATATATTTCAATAATTAATAGTAATTGAAAATAAGGTTTAGTGAAAAAGAAACAAATATTATTGGACTCATCTCAATGACCTTTATTTGATTAAATATTTTTTAATCCTATAATTTTTTTTCTTCAATTTTGTATGTTTTATAAGCTATTTTGGTTCATATATAATTTAGAAAATGTAAATTTTACACTCAATCTCCACAATATCTTGCAATGTAGTTTCCTCTTGTAATTTATCTTATTTCATCAAAAGTTTTTCTTTGATTTGGTTATTTATCTTTGTAACGAAAAACATTCTTTCATGTGACTTTTTCATTATTTTAATTTAGTAATTTTAAATTTCTTAAATTTGTCTCATTCATCTTTAAATATACTTATTTAATATTAAAATAACAATGTATTATTAAGTATGTTTGTTAAATTTGGTAATTCACAATAATTTCGAACAATGTCTGAACGAGATAGAAGAATTGTTATTGGTCTTCTCTCGATGAGCTCTATCAAATTTAACAATTATTTCCATATTTTAAATTTTTTAAGGCGTTCTACATAGTTTATTTAACATTTCAATTTGTAAAACATTTCACAATAATTTAATTTTATTGTGCTTTTAGTTCATTGTTAATCATAAATAATTTTATGAATGAGGATGTTACACTCTATCATATTAGCAACTTGGAATGTAACTTTGCCATATAATTTATTCCATTTCTTGAAGTTTCTCACTTTCAATCATTTATTTTATTATCTTAGCCTACATCTTTGTTCATGTGACATTTGGAACTTCTTAATTTTTTTATATTACATCACTTAAATTTATCTTATTTTATTATTAATATATTTCTAAAAATATTATACTTTAAATTATTTTTATTTATTCATATTTACTTTTTAATTTATGCTTATTGAAAAAGAGGTATGATCGAGAAACTACGAAAGTAGTTAGACTCGTCTCGATTGGCTCTATCTAACTAAATATTCATTTCTTTATTTTTGAATGTTCTATTTTATAATTTTTTGAAAACTTTTATGTGAAATTTTGATTCCTATAATGTATTTATTTTATTTAAATTCCTTGCTTTGATTTTTTAAGTTATTATAAAACTCTAAATCTCCCCTTGTACTACATTTGCATCACTTTGATTTCTTTAATTTACATTACACTAATTTATTTCATTCAACTATAATAAATGCTTATTTAATATAAATAAAATAATTTATTATCATTTGCACTTATTTAATTTTTCTAATTCAGAGAAATTGGTCTGATCTAAATGAGACAAATGTCTTTAGACTCATCTTAATGACCTTAAACCAATTTAATATTTTTTTCATTATTTTAAGTATTTTTGTCTATAATTTGCATATTTTATAAGACATTTTAATTTGTTCCTGGTTCCAAAATGAGAACATGTTTCACTGACTCTCCTTATTATCATGGACTACAATGTCTCCTTATTTAGTATCATGGAGTACAATGTTTCCTTATTATTTGAAAATTTTCTTAAAAAATTTTCCCTTTAATTTAGTATTCTTTTCTAACTCTACTTCCCATTTGGTGTGGGATTTACATCACCCTTATTTGGCAATATTATATTTCATCAATTTATCAAACTTTCATGTTTAAATAACTTTCCTAAATTTTAAAATAAATATTTTAAAATATTTATTCTATTTGATTCCTTAATTAGTTGTAATTCTAAATGAGGAATAATAGAGTCAAACAATGGTTGTAAAACTCATATTGATGTGCTCTACATATAAAATATTAATTTCTATGTTTTAAAACATTTTTTTCTAATGTATTAAAATGGCTTACAAGATTTTTTATTTGTCATTTATTTGATGATGATGGATGTTACATAAATCCTTTTTAGTAACTTTCAACACAATGTTTTGATAAAATTTATCTCATTCAACAAATTAGTTACTTTCATTTGCTAATATTTCTATGTAACTCTAAATCTCCTATCATGTGACTATTACTCTACTTGGATTTTCTTGTGCTACATTACTTAAATTTATCTAATTTTGATTTAATAAATACTTATATTAAAAGGTAATTTTTTTGTTATTTGTGCTTAGTAATTTCAAAAATTGTTTGATCAAAGTAAAATATATATCATTTGACTCATATCAATTAACTCTATTAAATTAAATACTTAATTTTATATTTTTAAAAAAATTTATTTATTAAGAATGAAGGTAATGAGTCATGAAGAATGTGAATATTCTATTAAAAAGATATTCTAAAATATAAAAATATATTTTTATTTAGGTTGAGCTTATAGACATGAGCACAATGAATTTTTCTTTATCCTTGTTGTAGATTTACTGTTACAAAGCATTATAATGGAATCAAACATAAAATTTTATTAAATGGAAAAAGTTCTATACAAAAGTTGTATCCTAAGATAGTAAGGAGACCGAGTGTAACATTGTCGAACATTAATTTAAGAATGAAACATAGTCTTTAATAATGGGAATAGTAACATGAGAAAGTAAAATCTCTATAATGTTATGTGATAATATTAAAATATTGTATATATATATATATATAAATCTCAAATGAGTTAAATTGAAGAAATATAATGTGAACAAATTAGTAGAATGTAAAGGACACATGCAAGGAGACTGACATTTACATATTAATTATCCGAATAAACGAAAAAATTTTAAAGAAATGAGGTAAATGTTGTGGGATAGTTTCATTTCAAGACACTATGAAGATTAAGCATTTAATTATTGATTATCTAATCAAATATGAACTAAAATTTTCTATAATGTTGTAAAAAAAATGAAGATAAAGATTTCAAAAATTAAAAATTAGATATATAATTTGATATAGCTGATTAAGATGAGTCCCGTAACATTTCTTTCATATTGTACCAATCTCGTTCAGAATAACTACAAATTACAAAAGTGTGAAAGAATAAAAAATAATTAAATACTAATTTAGTATTATATAAATTTATTTAAAGTTCAAATAAAAAAAATTAAAGCATTGTTATATAATAAAATTGAGCAATGTAAAGGTTACAAAGGAGAAGATTAAGGGATACATAATAACAAAACAAAAAAAAGAAAACTTTAAAAAATGTGATTAATTATTTGAAATTTTTAAATTCCAAGATACTAAGGAGTATTCATGTAATTTCTTTGATGATCATATCATGTTTGAAGCAAAATGTATCTTAATGGGTGCCAAAACCATGGAAAAATATCCAAAAAAGTAAAAAGGAATATAGAATTTTATAATACTCATTGATATTATTCCAATAGCATTTGTTTTACTTTTATCAAACATCATTTGGAATTAATAATAATTACTAGAGAAAATAAGTTAATATAATTATAAACTATTTATCTAATATTTGTTAAATATTTATTAAATTTAAAATAAAAGATATTGAAGTAATATATTATTAACAAATCAAAGTAATATATAGTTCAAGCAATAGAGGATTTACATATACATAGTTATATAATAAAAAAAAAGCAACACATTTCCAACAAATGATATATATTATATGAGAAAGTTGAAAAATACTAACAAGGTCAAGTGTAAAATCCTCCATCCTAAAATAATGTACAAATTGAAACGTCTCATTAAATATGCTAAAATCCAAAAACCTAAAACGTTAAAAAAGTAAAAATGAATATTTATTTCAATAAAGGATGTCAAGGCATGTGTAATGATATTGTTTTCTTTTAGGTTGGACTTTGTTTGGAATTAGTACAAATAATAAAATTAAATTAATGAAAATAATAATAAGTAATTATTTTAAAATTAAGTATATATATATTAAAACTAAAACATAAATTTGAATAAAGTAATGTTACCAAATCAAAGTGATATCAAAGTCAAATGAGAGGAGATTTAGCATTACGTTCTAGCAAGAACTTAATGGAATAAGAGAAATTTTATGAGGAAGTTTCGTTCCAAGGTACTAAGCAAGTCGAGTGTAATATGTTTGATTGTTAAATTAAATATGAATAAAAGGTCACCTAAAGTGTGCAAAAAGTATAGAAAATAAAACATTTAGAAATATTATAATGATTATTTAATTGACAACATGTCATTAATAAGAGTCCAATAACATTTGTTTTATGTCAATATGACTAAATTTAAATATATAATAAATCTTAAAAATGATAAATTAAATTAATGTAAAATTATCATATTAAACCAATTTAAAGGTGCGAGGAGAAGCGATTTAGAGTTACAATGTAATATAACCCAATGAAAGAAAAATTTGATAAGAAATTTACATTCCAAGATAGAAAATTAATTATTTAAAAATATATTAAAAACAACATCAAGGTGAGTCCAATAGTATTTTCTTGGTGTTGACAAGAGCATAGTTCTAATTATCATTTATTACAAAAGTAAATAAGCATAAATAATAATAAATAATTGCTTTATTATTATGTTTGCATACAATAAAACTATAATGATATAAATGAAAAAATGTAATACTTCTAAATGGAAAAGATGTAAAGGATAAAGGAGACATGAACTAGAGATGGTTTTAAATATATCCAAATCATAGCAAAATATTTGAAAAAATATGACCAATTATAATAGATAATTGTGTTCTATGATATTGAGAAGACTGAGTCAAAGATTCTTGATTATCAAATTAGGTATTAATTAAAATATCTAATAAAAAAAAATAAAATAATAGAAAATAAAATACTTAAAACATAGAAAAACCAAATATTTAAGTGGATAGAGTTCAATGAGGTGATTCAAGTGATGTTTTTACTAGATAAAATCTCATTTTTAATCACTACAAATTGCCAAAAAGTATAGGCATAAATAATAAAAAATTTTGTTTTAGTATTTATTAATTTTTCTATAAAGGTGAAACGAGGTAAATTGAGACAATATAATAACACCAAATCAATGTGATATAAATGTCACACAAGAGGACATTTAATATTAGTTAAAAATATAAAAAATAAAAATGAAAACTTTTTTGAAATTAGATCAAATTTATTTGAGAATTGCATTTGAAAATATTTAAGAAATAAAGTATAACAGTATCAATCATTAAATTTGAAAGTTCTTATGGGGAAAGTGAAGTGATTCGTGCTAAAGAAAACCCACAAGAGGGGGGGGGGGGGGGGTGAATTGTGTATTTAAATTCTTATAATTTCCGAAATTAAATTTAAAAGACTTTAAGCAAAAGTAAAGAACATTGAACACACAAATTTTCAAGTGGTTCGACTCAAAACCGAGTCTACGTCCACCCCCAACCGGTGTTGGGAAAAATCACTAAATTCTCCGATTACAAGTGAGGTTTTTCTTACGGTTCACCTCGAACCTACTTGGGATTTTTATTATGGCTAATCCCAAACCTACTTGAGTTTTTACCGGGCTCAACTCAAACCCGGGGCTTTAGCACAAACGCCGGGACGCCCTTGCCCAAAAACAAAAATACGAAAAATTGGCAAATGACTTAAGAAAAAATTGGAGAAAAGAGGAGGCACACACAATCGTTGAATTAGAGGGATAGAGATTTAGAAATGATTGAAAAACCTCTAATTCCACTAGCTTTCTTGCCGCTTTGCTTCTAGAGCTCGAATGCGCCGATTTTGCTCGGATGCTTGTGTTTGAGATCTGAAAATCTTTTGAAACAATTTAGCAAAGGTTGAAACTAAAAAATACATAATTTTTCTATATTTATAGAGCTCAGATTTGAGCTCTAAAAACACCCCCAATGGCTCCAAAAATTAATTAGCCGTTTGGGCAACGGACGGAAAGCAGCCACCGTCCGATCCGGGCCCAAAAACGAACAGCGCAGATTGTTTACGCATTTTACCGTTCGGGCTTAATCCTGAGCGTTGGATCCGGGCGGACTTGATCTGAGCCATTAGATCCCGCGCGCTGAACGAACGGCGTTGATTGACCTCGCGAAACAGCCGTTCGAATTTACTTTCGCCCGTTGGATCTGGGCGGGCTTGATCTGCGCCATTGGATTGCGCGCTGAATGAACGCCGCTGATTAGCCTCGCGAAACAGCCGTTAGAATTTACTCTCGCCCGTTGGATCTAGGCGGGCTGGATCTGCGCCTTTGGATCCAGCCGAAGTTATAAGGTGGGATTTTTAGTCCCACACTGCAGAAGCGAATTCAGCGCACCTCTTTATAAGGAATTTTCGCCTTTTAACGTTCGAGCCACTTTGGGGCCGGCTCCCCCCTTCCTTGACCGGGATTTCATCACCTGGTTTGGGTTGACTTAGCCAAGCATTTGTTCATTGACTGTTGACCGCGCTGCAGTTTGACCTAGCCGAGCTCCTTTGGGCGGTCTTGGCTTAGCCAGGCACTGTTCATATGACTGTTGACCAGCTCTAGCCGAGCTCCTCTCGGTGTGCTTTGGGTCCAGGCTCGGGTTAGCCTTTTTGGGTCAACCAAATTTTTATTTTTTAAATTAAATTTTTAATTTCTAAAAGACCTGGATGGGCTGTTTTGGCGCCGGGTCGACCCGCCCATTGCTACAGTACATTTTCCCGAGACTTCGGCTGTTTTAGGGTATTTTTGACGAATTTTTTAGCCAAAAATTTGACTATAAGTGTATAAAAATAATTTTGTATTCTTATAGTATTATAAGTTAATTAAGTGGCTATGAAAAGAAATTCGTAAAAAACGATTCCAAAATAATATTAAAAAATCAAATACCCATGTCTATACATTTTGTCAAATATGCTTGGCCCAAAAATCAAAATTCAGTATTAAATAATTTTATAATATTTTTGAATGTTAATACTACTAGTGTGCCTCATAATCTCAAAGTTTGGACATATCAAATTCAAGAAAAATAAAAAGAAATTCAATTATAAAAAATCTTGTGCATGTCTCAAAATTCCTTGAAGTATGCCATGACCTCAAGGCCCTTAGAGACCATTATTTTAGACATCTAAAATACATGGCTTGATTTAATTAATTATTAACAATTTTACTTAAAATCAAGCCCAAATAAAATATACACATTTATGCTTGACTCATCAAACACAAGGGTGTAACAGAAAGCAAAAAATCCTAAAAAATAAAAATATTAAGATATATGAATAGGAATACTCAAAGTCATACTGGCAATCAAGATGAGCATAACAATATTTATTTTATCTCAACTAGATCTCTTTTCAAATAACTATGAATTAATAATGAGAATGAGCATAAATAACAATGAATTTTTTTAAATGTAATTGAATATATATTAAAGCTAAAATAAGATAAATTGCAGTATTATAATATTAAAAAATAAATCAATGTATAAGTCACACGAGAGGAGAATTAGAATTTCATTGTACTACTATAAAATCAAAATAAGAAATAAAAAAATTTAAAAAATTTTAAATAAAAGTTACATTGCAAGATTCTAAAGGCATCTAGTATAATATCTTAGTAAGAAAATGAATGATTAAGAAATATATTAGTTAAATGATCAATTGGATAGAGGTCATCAAATGGAGTCTAAGAACATTTTTTTTAATTATTATAAACCAACAAGTTAAATAAGTTTAACGTTAGTATATTATTGTTTGAATATTAAGGAAATAGATCTTAAAAGTGAAACAAGATAAATTGAAGAGATGCAATTTAACCAAAACCATGCAATATGATTGTTAAAATAGAGGTGATTTATAGTTACATAGTAATATAACAAAACAAATGAAAATAATTTGGAGAAATTAGATAAATTATAAAGGAATGTTTTTGTAAAATATATTAAGTAGATTGAATGTAAATATTCTTGATTGCCAAATATGAAATAAGCAAAATTATCTCATAATGTGTGTCAAAATAATATAAAATATAATATTTAAGTCATTAAAATTATTTTTTAATGGAGTAGTAGTCTTTGTAATTAGTTCAAAAACAATTTTTTTGTCTCCGTTATCGGTAATTTGGAATTACTATAAATTAGAAAGATTAATATACATAAAAAATTTAAAATATATATTTAACATATGAGATAATATTTTTTTATAGAAATAAAATAAATTAAAGAATTATAATATGTCTAATTAAATGTGATGTTAATTTGATATGAGAGGAAAATTATAGTTTTATAATAATTAGTGAAATCAATACCAAAAAATTGAGGAAATAAGTTAAAAGATACGGGAATATTGCATTCCAAAATAATTCGGAGGTCGAGTGTAACATCCCCCATCATCAAATTATATATAATTGAAGATTTATCATAAAACATGCAAAGGTCTTTGAAAATAAAATGTTTACCAATATAAAACTAAAGATTTAATTGGGTAAAACTCAATGAGATGAGTGCAATGATGGTTATTTCATTTCGATTAATCCCCATTTTGAATTTCTATTTTTTAAATGATTAAATATGTTTAAATTAAAAAAAAATTATTATTTTAATATATAAAAAATACATATATCAAAGGAAAAAAGAGATAAAGTGAAGTAATGTAAAACATCCAAATCAGCCAAAATAATGATCACATGGGAGGCAATTTATCATATTATAATAATATAACCAACTAAAAGTGATAATTCTAAGAAAATGAGAAATGTTTTGTGAAAAAATTGTATTTTAAAAGATTAAGGAGATGGACTATAGCATCATTAATTATTGAGCAATATATATATATATATATATATATATATATATATATATTAAAATACCTTATGAAGCATGTAGAAAAATTAGAAAATGAAGTACATTAAAGTATAAAAATGAACCTTAAATTGAATATAGCATAAAAAGATTAGCCAAATGATGTTTGTTTTAGTTTGATCAAACCTAGTTTAGGATAAATTTTATGAGAAAGTTACATTCCAAGATATTAAGGAGGTGGACAATGCCATCATTAATTATTGAATGATTCGTATTTCAAAATGTCTTATAAATTATGCCAAAAACTTATAAAACTATGTATTTAAAAATATAAAAATTAATTTTTAATTGAATAGGGATTGTTAAGGTGAGCTAAACGATGTTTGTTTCGTCTTGATGAAACATAGCTTAGAATAACAATGATTTATAAATTTAAAAAGGATAAATACTTAAGAGTAATAATGTAATTAAACAAAAGTTAAAGTTTAGAGAAAAAGGAAAAATGTTATGTGAAAGTAGCATGCTAGGATACCAAGGAGATTGAGTATAATTTTTGGGACCATGAAATCAGGTACAAAAAAATATCTTATCATTAGTCCCAAAAATAGACAAAAAAATGTTTAAACAAATAGAAATACATATTTAATTTGATAGACCACCTTGAGGCATGGCCAATGATTTTATTTTGTCGTTTTGAACTCATTTTTTATTACTACAATTTATCAAAGTAAATAAGAATAAATAATCAAAAAAGATTATTTTAATGTCAACTAAATTTATATTAAAGCTAAAATGAAGTAAATAAGAGGATGGTAATATGACCAAATCAATGTGATGTAAAAATCACATGAGTAGAGATTTAGAGTTATGTAGTAACAAAACCAAATAATAACAAGATATTTAAATTAAGGAGAATAATTATATAGGAAAGTTGCATTCCAAGATGCCATGAAGTTCAAGTCCAACATCTTCAATTATTATTCAAGCATGAATAAAAATATCCCATAACACTTGTCGAAGAAAAGAGAAAAGTACTTAATGCATATAAACTAATATTTACTTAGAGCACCTTGATGTGTGTTGAACAACATTGGCTTCAATGCAATAAAATGACATATCTAATTGCTAAATATTACTATTACTAAAAGGTATAATAAATCACAAAATTTTTTTTCAATATTAAGAAAACATATAAAGGAACTAAAAAATGTTAACTTGAAGAAATTTAATATAATGAAATGAAATTTATGTAAGGTTAAATGCAATGACAATTAAAACATTATTTTAATATATTCATAACAAAGAGAAACATTTCAGGATGTAAGATAAATTGTAAGAGAAACTTTAATTCCATGATACTAAGGAGATGGACTAAAGCATTCTGAATCATTAAATTAGATACAAATTAAAATATCTAATAAAGTATGTCCAACAAAAAAAATAATTAAATAAAATATTTTAAAATAGAAAACATAATTTAATTTGATAGAGCTCATCTAAATAAGTCAAAAGTCCTTTTTTGTTATAATAAAAGCTCATTTTGAATTAATATGAATTATGAAATTAAATAAGCATAAATAAAAATTTATTATTTTTATTACTTATTAAATATATAAATTGGATTAAATGGGATAAATTGAAGTAATGTAATTGGAAAAAAGTGATGTGAATATGACACGAGAGCTCAATTAGAGGTACATAATAACATAATAAAATTAAAATGATAAATTTAAGAAATAATATAAATTTTATTAGAAAGTTAAATTCTAAGAAATTAATTATATAGACTACGACATCCTCAATTGACAAATCTAATATAAATAAAAATTTCATGCAAGGCATGCAAAAACATCAAAATATAAAATATTTAAAAATAAGAACAAGAATATTTAAATTGTTGGAGCTCACACAGATGAGCCTAACAAAGCTCATTTCATCTTGATTAGGCCTTGTTCAGAATAAGTATACATTATAAATGTAAATAAGAATAAATAATAATAAATTTTTTTTTAACATTTGGTGAATATTTAATATTGCATAAATTAGATAAATTTGAGCAACATAAAATGACATAATCAAAGTAACATAAATGTCATGTAAAATGTGGGTTATGGTTTCATAGTAATATAGCAAAATCAAAGCAAAAAATTGAAAAATGAGATACATTTTAGTGAAATTTACATTATTGGACAATAAGGAATATGAGCATAATGTCCTCAATCTTAATATAAAATCGAAATCAAAATGTCTCATTAATAATGGCAAACACCTAAGGAAATAAAAGCACTATAATGTGCTTAAATTACTATGCTTAAATTACTTAAATAAAAGCATTATAATGTGAAGTAAAGTACAAAAAGAGAGATATAATTTGTTGATGATATAACAAAGTTATTACAAAAATTCTTAAGTGCGATAAATTTTATAAAAATTCTGCATTATAAGATACCAAGAAAATCAAGTTATATCCTCAAATTTTTAATCATGCACGCATCAAAATATCTCATAAAATGTACCAAAATTTTGTAGAGCTTATCAAATGATTCTAACAACATTTGCTTCACCATTATTTAAAATTGTGTAAAATTACTATGAATTATCAAGTTAAATAGGACAAAATTACAAGAAAATATTTTTCTAGCATCTAGAATATATTCATTAAAGCTAAAATGTGATAAATTATAGCAACAATATAAAATAAAATAAAAAAGATGTAAGTGTCACATGAGAATTTGAGCATAGCTAAGTGAAAAATTAAAGAAGTGAGATAAAGTAGTTGGGAGAATTGTAATCCATGACACTAAAGAGTTTGGAAAAGACACCCTTTATTTACAAAAAAAATTTGAATCAAAATTATTTTTAAAAACAATAAAAATGAATATTCATTTATCTAAACTCTTCAAAATGGCTCTAACAATGTTTGTTTTATCTTAGTTGGAGCATGCTAGAAATTTTTGTTAACTACAAAACTAAAAAAAATCTTAGTAATTATAAATTATTACTTAAATATAGGTTAATATACATTATAATTACATAAAGAAAAATTGAAGTAATGTTATATGCTAAACCAATGATATCTAAAGGATACACAAAACGAGATGTAGAGCAGAAAAGTAATATATCGAAATCAAAGCAAAAAATTTTAGGAAATAAGAAAAATATTATTAGAATGTCACATTCCAAGAAATTAAGTATTTCAAGTGCAGTAACTCGTATCATCAAATAAATTATAAAGAAAAATCCCTCACCAAATATGTTAAAAGCTTGAAAGCAAACCAATTATTTAAAAAGTATTATATAATTATATAGAACTTCTCAAGGCTTATCTAATAATTTTTATTTCATCTTGATCAGACCTCATTTTGAATTATTATAAATTATAAGATGAAATAAGCTTTACATTTTAAAAATATCTTTTAATATTAAAGTAATATATAATAAACCTGAAATTAGATAAATAGAAGCTGAGTAATAGTACAAAATCAAACTAAATAATTTGATGAAATAGGTAAATTCAATAAGAATGTTGCACTCGATAATACTAAGGAGATTGGGTGTAATATCATCAATTGCCAAACCATATATGATTTAAATTATTTCATAAGAAGTGCCAAATAGTTATAGTGCTCAAAGGACGAGTGCGGCGACATTTATGTTATAAAAAAGACGTCGTATAAAATCACTATGAATAACAAAATTAAATAAGAAATTTTTCAAAATAGAATTATTTTTGGATATAATAAAAATATGTTAATGTTAGAAAGTAATTACTTGAGACAATTTAAAATAACAAAATCAAATAGAAATAAATGAGACATAAGAGGATATTCAGATGTACATATTAATGTAATCATATAATGTAAAAAATTTTATGAATTTAGATAAATTTTAGAGGAAAGTCATTTTACAAGTGCTAAATAGATCATGTGTAGTATCAATGATTGTCAAACATGATACAAATAAAAAAATCTCATAAAGGATGTGGTCATAAAATAATTAAGTAGTCAATAAACAATGTCAATAATAAAACTTAATAAGCAAAACTATCGTCAAATTATTCTATTAATATTAAGAATATATATGTCAAAGTTGAGACGTGTTAAAAGAAAGAGATGTAATATGGCCAATTCAATACAATGCAGATGAAACAAATGATGTGATTCAGAGTTACATAATGGTATGACAACACAAAGCAACAAATTATAAAAATGAGATAAACTATAAGAGAAAGTTCTACTTCCATGATACAAAGATTTTGGAGGTCTATATCCTCAATAGACCATTAAGTTACATATTGAATTATCACATATTCCTTGCCAAAACTATTCAAAATAATTAAAGTAAATAAGCATAAATAATAAGGGATTACTATTTTAATATTAAGTAAATATATAGTATGGTTGAATAAGATAAATTAAAGTAATGTAGTATAATCAAATAAAAATGATGCAAGTGTCTCAAAATGGAAGAATAAGAGTTTCATAACCATATATCCATATGAAAGTGAAATATATTAAGAAATGAGATAGATTACAAAGATATTTCTCATTTTAAGATACTAAAGAGATCGTGTGTAACATCATCAATTCTCCAATACTATGCAAATCAAAATTTCTTATGAAACCTAACAATATACAAGAAAATAAAATTTTTAAAGATATTAACAAGTATATTTTAATTAGATAGTGGTTGTCAAGGAAAATCAGAGGTGGTTTGTTTTGACTCTTTCAAAACATCTTTAAGCTTATTATTGATTAATAAAGTACATATGCATAAATAATAACAATTTTTTTAACTTAAAAAAATAAATATCGAAGTGAGAATGAGATGAATTGATGCTATATAATATAAGAAAATTATAGCAACGTGAAGGTCGCACAAGACTAAAGATTCGAGTTACGTTGTAACATAATCAACTAAGAAAAAGTTTTAACAATTGTAATAAATTTCACAACAAATTTGTGCTCAATTACATTAAGGAGATTAAGGAGGACATCCTTAATCATCAAATCCATTATAAATAAAAATATATGGTATAGCATGATAAACAAGGGAAAAAATTAAAAATATAGGGACGACAACTTCAATGGATAGATTTCATCAAGACAACTACAAAAAAATTACCACATTTAATAACAATAAATAACAAACTAATATTTTAATAATAACTAATCATATATTAAAGCTAAAATGTGATAAATTAAATAATTGAAATATAACAAAAATACAATAATTTAAAGGTCATGATGAGCTAATTTTTGTCCACATTATAATATAACTAAGTGAAACAAAAAGTTTCCTTGCTTGATAATAAGAGATCGTGTGTAAAAACTTTGATAATAAAATTTTGTGTAGTTGAAAATGTGCCATATAATAAGAAAAATTAAAGAAAATGAAACATTTAAAATATAAAAAATATTTAATTAGATAAAATACATTGAAATGTGTCAAATTATATCTTTTCAACATGATCATAGTTTATTTTAAATTAGTATGAATTTCCAAAATAATTAAGTTAAAATAACTATATATTATTTTTTTGATTTTAAGAAAATTTTTGTTGAAGTTGAAATGAGAGTAATTAGAGCAATGCAATATGACCAAATCAAAGTGATGTAAAAGTAACATGGAATTAGATTTCGAGTTACCTAGGAATATAACAAAATCAAAATGAAAAATTTAAAATGATATAATTTTAATGAGAAAGTTGTATTCCAAGAAGGAAAGGAGCTCATTTGCAACATTCTTGATAGTTTTATTACTTATGAATAAAACTTTCTAATTAATAAAATAAAATAAATGATTAAAAAAATTAAAATTATAAAATAGAATAGCCAACTATATGGAACTCATCGAGGCATGTTCAATGACATTTGTTATATCTCAAGCACAACTTGTTCGGTGTACTACCAATTACTAAAGTAAACAAGAATAAATAATAATATAATATTATTGTCATATTAAGTGAATATAGATTAAATTTGAAATCAAACAAATTAAAAAACATTTAGTGTTATAAATGAAAGCAATGTAACTGCAAATGAGAAGAGATTTCAAGGTCACTGTAATATAACAAATTTCAACCAAAATATTTATAAGAATGACAAATTGTTTGAGACATTCCATCGTAAGACACTGAAGAAATAGAGTAGAACACCCTCGAATATCAGATCATCTACGAATCCAAATTTCTCATTAAGTATGCCAAGCTATTAGAAAATAAAATGTTTTTTAAAAAATAAAATTAAAATAGTTAATTGGATGGGACTCATGGTGATGTGCTCAATGACATTATTTTAGTCTCAATCCTACATTATTTGGAATTAGTACAGATTGCTAAAGAATATAAGAATAAAAAATATAAATGATTATTTTAATATTATTTAAAGATATATTAATATTTAAGGATGATAAAAAGAAATAATAAAGCAAAACTAAATAAAAGTGATGTAAAAGACGTGGAAGAGGAGATTTAAAATTTCATGGTAACATAACTAAATAAAAAGAAAGAATTTGAAAGAATGAGATAAATTGTGTGAGAAATTTGCATTCCAAGATAATTCAAAGATGTAGTGTAACATGCTCAATAGTAAAATAATATATGAATAAAAAAAATCTAGTAAAACATGTCCAAACATTTGCAAATAAGAAAAATAAAAAATGTATATTTAAAAAGGAAAAGACCACTAAGATGGGTGTAATAACAACTACCTTTACTTGTTTGAACCATATTTGAAATTATTGTGAATTAATAATGTAAATAACCATAAATAATAACAATAAATTATCTTAACAATAAGTAAATATATATAAATACAAAGAGGACAACAAATTGAAGGCATGTATTATTACAAATTAATGATGACATAAAGGTTAGAGGAGAAGTCATTGAGAGTTACATAGTATTCTAAATAAATTAGAGAAAAAAATTTAAAGAATTGATTTAAAATATATAAGATTGTTGTATTCCAAGGTACTAATGATATTGTGCATTAAATCAATCATTATGTAATCTTTTATGAATAGAATTATCTCTTAAAACATGCAAAAAAAACTAATAAGTAAATTATGTTCAAACTAGTATAAAAATAGATGTTTAATTGAAAGTGCTGAGACAACTTAACGAAATGGTCTCATCTCGATTGGGCATTGCTTGGAGTTATTACAAATTATAAAATTTTAAATTCATAACAAATAAAAAAATTTTCTTTTAAATATTGAACAAATATATCTTAAAGTTGAAATATGATAAATTACAAAAATATACTATAACTAAATAAAAATAATGCAATTATCAAACGACTGTAAAATTAGAGTATGAATATAATATAACAAAATGAAATTAAAAACATTATTTAAATGAGATGAGTTTTTTGATAAAGCTACAATCAATGATAATAGATCAAGTGTAATATCATCAATCGTCAAATTATGTAAGAATTGAAATATAACATAAAATAAGAAAATCTTAGAAAAAGGTTTGAAAAATATAAAAATAAATATTTGTTATATAGAGCTCATTGAGAGAAGTCCATCAACATTTGTTTCCTAGCAATCAAGCATTGTTTGCAACTGCAATAATCTACTAAACTAAATAGGCATAAATAATAAATTGTTATTTTATTAAAAAAATAAATATTAATTGAAAATAAATGAGATAAATTGAATAGTTTCATATGTCTAAATAATAATGATGTAAATGTCTTGTGATAGGAGATTTAGAGTTATTGAGTAATGTGCAAATAAAATTAAGAATTTGAGAAAAATAGAGAACCTATATAGGAAAGTTGAATTGCAATAAGAAAATTGGTTGAAACAATATTGCTCATCATTTCATGTACAAATTAATCTTCTTTGCAAAGTATACCAAAATGTTAAAAAGATCAAATGTATCATGCTCAATAGTCCAATTGTGGTTGAAAGAAAATATCTCAAAAAGCATGAAACAAATTTGGAAAATTTAATACTTAATTAGATAAAGCTTCTAGAATCCTCACCGATGACATTCATTTTATCTCCATTAGATCTCGTTTGCAATTACCTCGAATTACCCAAATAAATAAGCATCAGTAATGACAATATTTTTAGTTAATATTTAATATATATTAGAGGTGAAAAGATATAAATTTAATAAATGTTCTATTGCCAAATGAAAGAAAAGTTAATGTCAAGTGAAAGAAGATTTAGAGTAACATTTAACTTAAAAAATTTGAAACAAAGACTTTAAAGTGACATATATTGCATAATAAAGTTGATTTGTAAGATATTAGAAAGATCGAGTATAACATACTCAATACCCAAATAAGGGACAAATCAAAATGGATTTTAAAATATACACAAAATTATTTAAAAATGTAAAAAGGAATTTGTAATTTGAGAGAGATGGTGGAGTGGATTGCAATGATGTTTGGTTAATGTTGCTGAGACCACTTTTGAAATTATTGCTAATTATAAAATTAAACAAGTAGAAATAATAATAAATCATTTTTTTAATTTTTTTGTGTTGAACCTAAAATTGGATAAATTGAATTACTTTAACAAACAAGCTATAAATCAAAATTTCTCATAAACAACATAATCCTCGAAAATCAATATTTTAAAATATTAAAATAAATATTTAATGTTGCATTGGTCATCAAAACTTCTCCAATGATTTAATATTAAATAAATATATATTAAAAAATGGAGTTAAAAAGAAGAAATAAAATATTTTTTAAAGAAGTTAAATAAGAGGAGATTTGGAATTCATAGTAATATAACCATATAAAACCTTAAATTTTTTAAAAAAATGAGATAAATTGTATGGAATATTATATTCCCAAATAATAAAGTGATCCAGTGTAACTTTCTTAATCATTAAATCACATAGATATTAAAATATCTAATAAAGAATACAAAACTAATATAAGATAATGTTTTCTAAAATATAAAAATATTTATTTAATTTGATAATGGTAAAGAAGACTTGTCCAACGAGATTCATTTCATTTTGATCAAACATTGGCTAGAATTGCTGTGAACCATGAAACAAAATAGGCACAAATAACAACAAATTATTATATTGATATTATGTAAAATATTTATTAAAACAGGAATAAAATTAATTGAAAAATAGTACTATATTTTAAAAATTTCATTATAATTATTAGAGGAGAAGATATTTAGAGCTACAAAATAATATAACCAAATCAAATCAAAATATTTAAAAAAACAAGATAAATTGTACAAAATGTTACATTCCAATGTATGAAAGAGTTTGTGTGTAACTTTCTTAATCTTTCAATTAAATACATATCAAATCTCATGAAGAATACAAAAATCCTATAAAATAAAATTTAAAAAAAAAAACTAAAAAATAAATATTTAATTACATTGAGCTCTCATAGATGAGTTCATTAATGTTTGCTTCATCTTGTTTTGACATCGACTAAAATTACTAGAGTCACGAAACTTGATAATTATTAATAATAGTAAATGATTACTTTAATATTGCGTAAAATATATTAAAAGTTAAATGAGATAAATTGAAGAAACATATAATATTATGAAAACCTTAGAAGTTCAAAAAATGAAAAACTAAGAAAACTATTTAGTTGGATAGTACTCATTGAACAAGTTTAATGACATTTTTTATGTATATGAGATCTTGTTTAGAATTTTTATAAATTAGGAAAAAATAAACATAAATAATGAAAAATTATTATATTAATCTTAAGTAAATATATAATAAAGCTAAATAAAGAAAAAATTCAAGTAATTTAATATATTTAAATCAATGTGATGTGAAGGTTATGATATGAGATTTTAGCGTTATATAGTATTACCAAAAATTTACTATAAAAAGATTTAAAAAAATTACATAAAGAATATGAGAAAGCTACATTCGATTAGACTAAAGAGATTGAGAATAGCATGCTTAATTATCAAATCAAGTATGAATCAAAATGTCATTTAAAACATCCTAAAAACTTGTAAAATTAAATATTTTATAATTTTAAAATAATTATTTAATATACCAAAGTTTATTGAGATAACCCTAATGAAGCTTATTCTATATCAATCAAATGTCATTTGCATTTATTATGATCTACCAAATTAAATATGAATAAATATTAATAAATTATTATTTTAATATTAATTAAATATATATTAAATTTGAAACGAGATAACTTAAAGAAATATAACATAACCATGCCAAAGTTAAGTAATACTCACATTGTAGTGGAGTTAGGGTTACATATTGATATAACATAATGAAGGCAAAAAAGATAAAAGATGAGATAAATTATTTGTGAAAGTAGCATTCTAAAATTTTGTATTGTTCGAGTATGACATCCTCTTTCATCAAATTAGGTACAAATCCTTAATCGTCAAGCAGACCTAGTTCTTTAAAAAAATTTTAAAAGAAAAAAAATAAAAATTTAAATATATATAGCTCATTGAAACAAGTCCACTGACATCTATTTTATCTTAATCAAACATCAAATGTAACTACTATGAACTACTAAAACAAATATACAATAATAATAATAAATTATTATTTTATATAAATATTTACAAAAGTCGAATTGAGTTACATTAAAGAAAACTAATATAACATAATTAAAGAGATGTAAAGATCATATAAGAAAAGCATTAGAGTTTTATATTAATATTACCAAATTAAAACAAAACAATTGAAGAAGTTACCTAAATTGTTAATTAGTGAAATGCAGTGTGACAACTTTGATAAAAAGCAAACCCAAGGTTCCATGCTCTGCTTTAACAATGCCTTTTAGGCCTCTGATGGCTCTCTGTTTGACATTACCCCTCCGCCAAATGCATGCATTGTTTTGGAAATAAAGAGAAATTAATAGAAAACCATGTTCATTTATATCAAAGTTGATGTAGTATTATATGCTAAAAAGCTTTTTAGCTCATAGCAAATAAAGAATGGCTTAGGTTCAAGCATTATAAAAATATCAGGGTCTACCCAATGTTGTTATAAGTTTAGAAAAAAAATAGTAGTGGTAAAAAACTATTAAGCTAGTAACAAAGATCTTAATTTGATATCATGAGAAAAGAGAACAAATAAATCCCAAAATGAACCAATAGGAGACCATATGACTTAAGAGATATTATACAATCAAATAAAAAACATGATTTTTTGATATATTTTATATTACATTTAACATTCAATAACAAATACACAAAATTAAAAGATGGCTATTTAACAAAAAATGAAAAACATACTTGCTACTTTTTTACATTGGGATGAAATAGCAATGAAATTCCATAGAATATTGACCATGTTTAAAAGAACACAATGCTATTGTTGCATGGAAATTGAGGTTGCTTTTATCCAACACACGATGTTAGCATGAGGATGGTGTACAAGTGTTAAATAGATTATGTTAGCAGTAGTTTGCACTTTTGAATTGATATAGTTATTGTTATCTTGATTATGTAGTAGTGACTAATACATAATGCAATGCTCCATTTGCAAGCATGCTAGTCTTATTCAAATTTAGATTCATTCTAAGATTCACCCCTCTACTACAAATTAATATCCTATATCATTATTATTTCTTATTTTAGTAATTTGAGGAGCAATTGGTAGCTTATTAGATGTTTTTAGTATTAAATTTTGTACTTGTCAATCATTTTAAAGTACTTAATACCCTTAAAAAAATTTTGAAAATTTACTTAAAGAGAGCTAAATTTTGAGATTAGACTATTTTCTCCATCGTATGCCACTTCTATCGTCTTACGTAGTTCAACCATTGCCATTAGTTGTGGTGTCGCAAGCCATACTGACATGCATAACTCCATCGACCATGCTATCCTGCAAGTCTGTGATATGCCACATGATTGGCTCAACCCGCACTAGCCCATCAACTCTATTAGGCCCAATCATTGAATGTTCCTAACCCAAAACACATGGGTTCACCTTTTAACATGTACTAATTTGCTTCAACCCATGTCAACTTGATAATTAGCCCACGACAACAACCAACTCTGCACCTATGCCACTCACCATTATCACTACCAAAAATGCATATGATAGTTAGGAATATGATAATTCAATTAATTTTGCAAATTTTAAAGTCGTTTAAATTTTAATTTAATCTATTTTTTGGTAATTTGGGGTTCCTTTGTTACTCTAAAATGTCCTTCTGCGTTAAAAATTATGTCATTTTGTATACGTCGGTTAAAAATATTATTATTGTACCTTTTAGCTCTCTATATATAGGAATGCTCATCATTTTGTGATGGGCAATCTTTCGAATGAAGTAACGAAGCATTGTCACCAAGCTTGCGTCACAAAAGTGTGCTATGTGAAAACAATCTGATGACATATTAATGACTTGCCTTGGGAAAGTATGCATCAAATATCAAACATCAACAAAGAGCATCAAATGACCAAGAAAGGTCCTTAGCTACTTTATTTCATATTTCAAAAAATTTTATTTGGCACATCAGATTTCCTTGTTAGTGCATGTGACCATGCGATTTCTTTTCGACATTTTACATACTAAATTATTTGTGTGCCATACCACTTCACCAACATAAGTACTCAATTGTTAGTTGTAAGTACTTCATTGTGAGTTTTTCATACCATTGTTCTTCTGGCCTAGATCGCATATATTAAAAGTTAATGCATGTTCTTGGTTTATAGGAAAGTTTTTTCTTTGTTTTTGACCCAATGAATCCAAGTTTTAATCAGATAACACAATTGGGTAAGCCCTTATATAAATATGTTTCTTCAATCTAAGCATTTCTAGATTATCTAGGTTCTAAGATAAGTTTTATCATTGTATCCTATAACACAAATAAACTGTAATTCTCTGCTCATATGTCATTTTCATTATTTTTATTTTGTCATATTAAATTGCATCAATTCATCACATGTAACTTTATTATATATTTATTTAAACATTTTAAGAAACGATTTATCATTATTTATTCTTATTTAGTTTGCTAATTCATTAAAATTCTAATAAGGTACATTGAAGAGCAAGACAAAAGTTATCCGACTTCTCTCAAAGAGTTTTATCTAATTAAATATCCACTTTTTCAAGAAATAAATATTTAATTTTTTTATTACTTTAGCACACATTACTACACCTTTTATTTTTTACTTGATTTGACAATAAAGGAAGTTATATTTTATTTTGTTAATACCTTGGTTTGTAATATTCTCATATAGATTATGTCATTTGTTCAAATGTTTCTTTTTAAATGGATATAATACCACATAACATGAAATCTCCCGTCAAGTGGAATTTATATCTCTTTAATTTCGTAATATTACATTATTTCTATTTCACTTATTTTTGGTTTAATATTTTTGGCTTAATTTTGAAAAAAAAATTTACTATTATTTATGTACATTTACTATTGTGTTTTATAATAATTTCAAACATGGCTTATTTCGAAACAATGACATTCAAATCATTTGAATGAGCTCTAGGGAATTAAAAATTTTATACTATATTTTTTAATTATTTTATTTTCATTATTATTGTCATGCTTGATGAGAAATTTTAACTCATAATAGATTTGACAATTAAGGATGTTAAACTCAATCTCTTGAGCATCTTGGAATGTAATTGTCCAATAAAATTTGTCATTTTTTAAAATGTTTTCTCTTTTTTTGCTATATCTTTATGTAACTCCAAATCTATTATTTTTTAACCACTTCATTTCTTTGATTTGGTTATAATACATTTCTTTAGTTATTCATTTTTTTAGTTTGAATTCATTTATGATATATTAATATAATAACTTTTTATTATTTTCATTTTTTACAAGCAATTGTTCAAAAGGTTGTTGAATCACATTTAAAAATACTTCATAGAATTAATAATTTTTTATCTAGTTATATATAATTTTTTTTTATTATTTTAAAATTTTTACTTTGTATGATTTTTTTTGTGCTTTATGTGTCATTTTGATTCTTACCTAATTTGGAAAACAAGTAAGTTGCACTTGATATTTTAAGTATTTTTTAATGATATTTAAAATATAATTTATCTTATTTCATTAATTATTAAGTTCTAATTCTCAACTTTTATGACTTTTACATCAACATCATAGAAATATATCAAGATAAAAGAAAAATATTTCAAGAAATATGATAAATTATTGTAAAATTTTAAATTCCAACATACTAACGAGATGCATTGTAAGATCATTCATCTTCAATAAGAATATGATAAAAAATGTCTTACTAAGCATGCTAAAACCCTAAAAAATTTACAAAATATAAAAAAATATTTAATTGGATGGATCTCATCAATAAGCATAAAATGGTATATGTTTTTGTCACAAGTATGCCTTTTTTGAAATTATAATGAACTAGAATAGTATATAATTTTTGTTCATATCTTATTTAACAAGCTTTATAATAAAAGTTTTGTGCATATCATATTTAACAATTGAGAATGCAACACTCCATCTACTTAATTCTTTGGAATGTAATTTTCAAATGTTGTTGATTTCATATCTTTAAATTTATTTATATCTTTTTGTTAGATTAATTTTTTTTATTTATCATATTTTAGATTTAAATTATACTTTCATGATATTTAATTATTAATTTTTTTATTTTATTTTATTTAGTTTTATAATTTGAGCTTATTTCAAATGTCATCCAATCAAGATTAAACAAACGTTGTTTGATTCTCTCGATGAGATTTATTTTATTACATATTCTTGAATATTTGTTTTTGAACTATTTTATATTTTATTGTTTTCTCAAGGATCTGAGTCATTTTGATTCAAACAAAATTTTATTATCGAGGATGTTACATTCGATCACTTTAGTACATTAAATTTCAATTTTCCAATATAATGTCATGTTTTTAAATTCTCTTTTTTAAATTGGTTATTTTACAATGTACATTTGTGACTTCTATTTTGTGACTTTTACAACAACATGACTTGGTTATGCAACTTTGTTTCATTAATATTTTAGCTTTAACATACATAAATTTATCGTTTTGATAATAAGTTATAATGTTTTTAAGTTTATTTATTTTTATAATTTTTAGTAATTCCATTAGGGTCCATTAGAGGTGAAATAATTATATATTATTAAGCTCTATAATATTAATTATGATTTATTATATTTTAAAATATTTTTATTTTTTTCCATTTAATATGCCTACAAGGCATTTTCAATCCTGCATAATTTGATGATCGAGAATTTTATATTCAATCTCCATGACGTCTTTGAATTCACTCATGCAATGTATCTCATTTTTACTTTTTTTTTGCTTTCACTAGGCTATGTTGGTTTATAGCTCTAAATATCATCTCATTTGACCATTATATTGCTTTGATTAGCTCATATTTTATTGAATTGATGCATCTCTTTTTAGCTTTAATATGTATTTTCCTAATTTTGAAATATTAATTTTTTAATTTATTCTTTTTTAAAATTTGTTGTTATTCTAAATGTAGTTTGGTCAAGATGAAAAAACATCATTTGAATAATCTTATTTATATCTATAAAAAATGTTATTTATATCTATAAAAAGTATTTTTTTGTATTCCTAATTTTATAAAAGATATTTCAAATACTTATTAATACTTTTTATTAAAACCTTATTTGATGATGGAGAACATTATATGTCATCTCCATACACATCTAGAAAGAAGAATAAGTATTTTCTATTGAAAAATTTTAAACTAAATTCTTATTGGATTTCATAGATTCAGATTATTCACAACGATTCCTCTTTCACATCGATCTTAACCCATTTGTAGTTATCGTAAATTACACAACAAAATGAGAATAA
Organism: Vanilla planifolia; assembly: GCA_023846275.1. Classification (NCBI taxonomy): domain Eukaryota; kingdom Viridiplantae; phylum Streptophyta; class Magnoliopsida; order Asparagales; family Orchidaceae; genus Vanilla; species Vanilla planifolia. The sequence goes on from JAIUJO010000586.1 coordinate 75,984, forward strand.
ATAATAAAAAGTTGTTATATTAATAATAAGAAAATATATAATAAAGATAAAAAGAGATAAATTGAAAAATATTACATAAAAATCTGAATCAATATAAAGATATAATGAGAGGAGATTTATATTACATAGAAATATAATTATATTGATTAGAAGTATTTGAAAATTGGGATAAATAGTGCAAGAAAAATATTTTCATGAGAATAGGAGATGTAGTTTAATGATAAGCCAAGCACAAATTGAAATATTTTAAAAACATTTCCAATGCCAATGGAAATTATAGTTTAAGAAATTGTAATGAAAATTTAGTTTGATAGAGCTAGTCGAGGCAAGTCTAATGATCATTATTTTATCTTGATCAAACCTTATTTGAAATTTTTAATGAAATGGTAAAGTAAATTTGCGTAAAGGATAACAAAGTATTGTTTTTGTATTAAGTAAATAAATATTGAAGTTGAAATGTGAAAAATGAAAGCAATGTAATATAACGAAATCACGATGCAAATGTGACATGAGAGAAAATATAATGTTAATTACTTAGATGACCAAATGAAAGTGAAATTTTGGGAAATTGAGACATTTTTTCGGAAAGTTGTATGCAAAGATACTAAGGAAATTTGGTGTGATGTATTTAATCATCAAATTTAGTATGAAATGAAGTTCTCATAAAGGAAACCATAACCTTCAAAAATTTTAAAAATATTTAAATGATCATATAAGTGGATAGAGTTTATCATGGCAAGTCAAATGACATTTGTTTCATTTGAGTGAACCTCATTTAAAATTACCATGGATTACCAGAAAAAGAAACATAAATAATAACTAATTTTTACTTTAATATTAAGTGTGAACTAAAGGTAATTTAAGACAAATTAAAACAAGTTATATAACAAAACAAAAATTATGTTAGGACCACTTAATAAGAGAATTAAAGTTCCTTTATAATATGAAAAACTTAAAGTGAAAACTTTAAACATGAAATGTAAAACAAATAAAATACTGATAAATAATGCAAAAGAATTAAAAAAATTAAATATTTAAAGTTTTAAAAATTGAATATGTCATTTGAGGGATCATCATGAATGATACAATGACGTTTGTTTCACCATGTTAAAATCTTGTTTAAACTTTCTATGAATAATAAAGTATATAAACATAAACAATAATAAATTATTTTTTTAATAGTAAGCAAATAAATATTCATGCTGAAATGAGACAAATTAAAAAAAGCTATACAACTAAAAAAATGTAATGTAAAAGGAATATTAAAATTGGGCTTTCGAGTAGTATAACCAAATTACAACAAATGATTTCAAGAAATGAGATAGATTGTTTCGAAAAGTTTGTTTGAAAAAACTATGGACATGAATTATAACATCATCGATTAGCAAATTAGGCACAAATCAAAATTTCACCTAAAGCATGCTAAAATATTAAGAAATTTAATATTTAAAAAAATATTAAAATGATTATTTAAATCATAGAACTTATTTAGATGAGTCAAACAAAATTTATTATTTGGATTTGACATCAACAAGAATTAACATAAATTACAAATGTAAATAAGAATAAAACATAAAAATTTATTTTTTTATACTAAATGGATGAATACTAAACTTCATTTGAATTAAATTTAAATAATATAATTAATCAAAATGAAAGCGATGTAAAGTTCATGAGAGAGAGGAATTTGTGTTTCATTGAAATATAACCAATAAAATAAAGAATTTGATTAATTATGACAAATATTATAAGAAAATGACATAACAAAATATTAAGGAGTTTGAGTTTAATGTCATTGAATGATAAATCAAGAGCTAGTCAAAATATTTTTTTAAAGTATTAAAAGGCCTTGCAAAAGAAAATTTCTAAATTCTAAAAAAATATTTACTCCTTGAGACGAGTCCAATAAAACGTTTTTTCCTTGTATTGACCATATATGGAATAGGAAATACTAATTTATATATGAATTAATATTATTAAATTGTAATTTTATTATTCGACAAACTATACTAAGCTTAAATTTAAAAAAATTAACAAATTTAGTAACACAAAATGAATACTATGCAAACCTCACAGGATGAGAGATTTAGAGTTTCGTAGTAATACAAACAAATCAAAGCAAAAACTTTGAGTAAAAGAGATAAATTATATAGAAAATTTACATTCCCTGATAATAAGGAGATTGAGTGTAATGTCGGAGATTGCCAAATCAGGTACAAAGCAAAATATCTCTCAAAGTATTTCAAATCGAAGAAAATGAAATATTTAAAAATTTGTAGATGAATATTTATAAATTTGTAGTAACTAAGAATTACCAAAGTTATAATGCTTACAAATTAACTATTTATTATTTCTTTTTTAAAAAAATATATTTTAAAATTGAAATGACATAAATTAAGCCATTGTAATCATACCAAGTCAAAGGAAGTTAGTGGCAAATCAAAAGGACATTTTAAGTTACATACTAAGATTACAAAATAAATATGATAAATTTGAAGAAATGGGACATTTTTTTTAAAATGTTGCATTTAAAGAACCTAATTACATTGAGTGCAACATCCTGTATCATTAGAAAACTAAAAATATAGAAGTGAAAATTTTATTAGATAAAGCTTACCAAGTTGAGTCCAATGCCTTTTGTTTCTTATCAGACCATGATCAACACTTCTACAAAATACAAAAGAGAAATTAAGAAATAATGTTAACTTACTATTTCACTATTAAGTAAATACATATTAAAGTTTAAATAAGATAAATTGAAGAAATATAATATAAAAAAATTGAAAGTAATATAAAAATCACATTAGAGAGAAATTAGAGTTTCATAATAATATAACATAATCAAAGGAAAATATTTTAACAAATAAGATATATTATACGAGGAAGTTTGCAATACAAGAGATTAAGGAGCGATACTCTGACATCCTCGATTATAGAATGATGTATGAATCTAAAAATCTAAAAATGAATTTTAAAATTATAGAAAATAAACCTATTCAAAAGATAAAATATGTTTTTAATGGAGCTAATTGAGTTTAATGCAACAAAGTTTGTACAACTCCATCAAATCTCATTTGCAATTATTATCAATTACAAAATTAAACAAGAAAAATATTACGTATGTATGTATTAAAGATGGAATATGATAAATGAAAGTGAATTAACATAATAAAAACAAAGTGATGAAAAGGTAAGGGAAGGGGAAATTAAAGGATAAATAATAACACAAAAAATAAAAATTAAAAGTTCATATAACTTATACTAAAAAGTTGCATTTGATGTTATAGAGACGTTGATTTTAGCATCCTCGATCATAACCTTGAGTATGATTCAAAACATCTTGCAATGTATGTAAAAACTATTGAAAATTAAAAAATTAATAAATATAGAAAAAGTTTTTTAATTAAATAGTGCTCATCAAGATGAGTCCATTTATGTTCTTTTGAACTCGTTCAGAACACATCTTGAATTTCTATAAATTTCAAAACTACATAAACATATATAATAATAAATTATTACATTAATTTCATTTAATTATTTTTTAAAGCTAAAACAAAATCAATTGAAGAATGTAATGTAACAAAATGAAATTGATGTAAAGGTCTAATGAGAGTATATTAAGATTAGATAGTAATATAACTAATCCAAAGTAATAAATTTGAAAAGTTACCTATATAATATGACAAAGTCATTTTTTAAGATAATAAAGTTAGTACCAATGACATCCTTAATCATCAAATCTAGTACAAATAAAAATGTCTCATTAAATATGCTAAAAGTATAACAAAATAACTTAAAAGCATATAAATGAATATTAGATTAGATATGTCTCATTTAGATAACTCGATCAATGATTATTTTCTTTGATTTGATCTCTTTAGGAATTACTATGAGTTAACAAAGTAAATAAGCACAAAAAATAATAAATTATTATTTTAAAATTAAACAAATATATATTTAACCTAAAATGAGATAAATTGAAGACAATTTAATACAACAAAATCAATACAATGCAAATGTCACAAAAGATAAGATTTAAAGTTAGAAAGTAATATAACGAAAAAAAAATTAAATTTAACAAATTAGATAAATTGTGTGGGGAAGTTGTAGACTAAGATTATAAAGAGTTTTATTGTAATGCTTTACAAGATGACTCTGATAATTTTTTTAGCTCTCTTAGTCCTCTTTTCAAATTGTTATGGATTACTAAAATAAGTAACTTGAAATAATTAAAGTTTATTTTAAAATTAAGTAAATAGATGATAAAGATAAAATAAGAGAAATTAACACATTATGAGACAACCACACTGAAGTGATGTGCAGGCATCAAGATAAGAAAAGATAGACTATAATTAATAGCCAACAAAATTAAATCAAAACATTTGATCAAATAAGATAAAGTATATGAGGAAATTGCATTCAATGAAATTAAGAAGATTCTGTGCATTATCCACAAACAAAAAATTAGCTATGAAACTAAATGACATATAAAGTATTCTCAATGATAAAAAAATTTAAAAATATTAAAATAAACATTTAACTTATTGGTTCTCAATGAGGCAAGTCTAACAACATTTTGTCATCTCAATCAAACAATATTTGGAATTACTAAGATTATCCAATTAAATTAGAATAAATAATAAAATATTTATTATTTTAATATTTTAACAAACATATATTAAATGGAAAATGTGATAATTTTATGTAATGCATTATAATTAAATCATACCGACGCAAATGCCCCATGATTAGAGAATATGATTTTCATAGAAATATCACAAAATCAAAATGAAAATTTTGAAGAAATAAGATAAATTGTGTATGAAATTTGTGTTCTAAAATACTTATAACATTGGGTGTAACATCCTTTATTATCAAATGAATTATGAATAACGATATCTTGTATGGCATCCTAAAACAATAGAAAATTTCATAATTTTAAATGTTTAAAAATGATTTTTCAAATTAAATAAAAATTTAAATTAGTAAAAAATAATAATTTTTAATTTATTTTAATATTTAGTAAACATATAATAAAGCTAGATTATGATACATTGAAGGAATTTAATAGAACCAAAGCAATGCAAAAACTTTGAGTAAATTAGATAAATCATATAAGAAAGTTACATTCTTTGATACTAAGGAGACCAAGTGGAAAATTGTGGATTACTAAACTAGGTGCAAATCAAAATACCTCATAAAGCTTGACAAAACCCTAGAAAGAAAATTATTTAAGAATATTGAAATGAATATTTTATTGGATAAAAATAAATAAGTTGTGTCCAATATCATTTGTTTTGTCTCGATTATAGGTGGTATTGTAATACTCAAAATTTTCAAAGTAAATAATCCAACTATAACAATTTGTTATCTTTTTAAATAAATATATTATAAATGAGAATGTCTCATATACAATGAAAACCTTAGAGCCTAAAATTTTAAAAAAATATTAAATTTATGATTTAATCAGATAGTGTTTGTATAGAAAAAAATATTTAATTTGACGGATCTCATCAATAAGCATCAAATGATATATGTTTTTGCCATAAGTAAACATTTTTTTAAATTATAATGTATTAGAATAGTTATAACCATAAATAATAAAAAATTATCTTTTAAAACTTTAGTAAATATATATTAAAACGAAAATATGATAGATTAAAAACTTATTATATAACTAAATCAAACCAATATAAAGGTTGAAATAGTGAAGAATTAGAGTTTTAAAGTAATGTAATCTAATCCAAGTGAAAATTTTTAAGATATTTTATGAACAACCTTAGAAACTTCTGTTCGAAGATACTATGGAGATTAAATATAATATCTTAGAATATCAAATTAGGTAAAAATATCTTAAATATAAAGAAAAAGTCTTAGAAAATGAAATATTTAGTAAATTAGTATTACATTGGATAGAGCTCGTTGTGACTGTTCCAAAGAAGTTTGTTTTTTCTCAATTGAACAATGTTTGAAATTTCTACAAAATACAAGTTTGAATTATTATAAATATATATTAGTTGTCATGTTAATATTAAATTAATATATAAAAATTCTAAAATGCTATCAATTAAAGAAATTTAATGTATCAAAAAAAAACTAAGTGAAAGTCACGATGAGAGAAATTTGAATTACATGGTAATTTACCAAAATAAAAGCATAAACTTTGAACAAATTAACTAATTTCTAAAGAGAAGATCCATTTAATAATAGTAAGGAGTTGGAGACAAGAAACATAAAATATTTTAAAATTATAAAATCAATATTTAATTATATAGAGCTCATTGAGATTTGTCCAATGATGTACACTTCGAATCAATTAAATTTTTTTTTCTATTATAAAGAATTCCAAAATTAAATAAAATTAAATTATATTATTACTATTTTAACATAATGTAAAACTATATTGAAGCTAAAATGAGATAAACTAAGCTAATATAAAAAATTCTAAGAGATGTAAAGGTGATATAATAAAAAATTTTTCATTGTAAAATAAAACAACCAAATCAAGTTGAAAAAGTTTAAGAAAACATAAGTTCTATTAGAATGTTTCATTCTAAGACACAAAAGTGAAAGCTTGCCTCATGCTTGACTAATAACTTATGTACAAATCACAATGAATCTTAAAGAATGTAGAACTAATAGTAAAAATATCTCAAAATATAAAAGGGAATTTTTAGTTTGATGAAGCTCAATATGACAAGCTTTGAGACAATTGTTTTATCCTGAATGATTCTCAATTGGAATTATTGTGAATTACCCATTGAAATAAACATTAGTAATGCTAAATTATTATTTAAAAATTAAATAAATATATAAAAATGAAAATAAGATAAGTTAAAGTAATATAAAATAACCAAATGAAAGAAATCTATAGTTTTAATGAGAGAAGATTACGGGTTATATCTTATGATAACCAAGTAAAGGAAAAACATCTAAAAAATAAGATGAATTATATGAAAAAGTATCATTCCAAGATACCATGAAGATAGAGTGCATCATCCCTTACTGTCAATAAATAAGAAAATCTAAATGCCATGTAAAGTGTGATAACACCTCAGAAAAGAAATATTCATTATGGTAGAGTTCATCAAGATGCGTCCAATGATATTTGTTTTGTTTACTCAAAAGAGCTCTAAATTATTTGAAACAAATTTCTTTAGTCTCATCTTGACAAGCTCTATCAAATAAAATATTCATTATTGTGTTTTAGAATATTTTATTTCCTTGGGTTTTAGCTTACTTTATAAGTCATTTTTATTCATACCATATTTAATGATTGACATTGATACAATAAGTTTCCTCAGTAACTTTGATTATAGATTTCCTATGCAATTTATCACTTTTCTTCAAATCTTTTTCTTTGATTTGGTTATAATGCTATTAAAAAATAATTAATAAATTACTTCAATTAACATTATTTCAAAATTTATTTATATTTTGTTAATATTAAAATAATAATTTCATATTTTTATCTACTTCTATTATTAGTTAATTGGTTGTATTTATAGATAACTTCTCATTAAGGAAAAAAATATTGTTGTCTCATGTCATTGAGCTCTATCCAAATAAATATTTTTTATTTTTATGTTTGATGGTTTTGTCACACATAATGAGATACTTTAATTCATAAATTATTTGATGATTGATGTTATTGGACTTGATCTTCATAATATCCTCTCAAAAAACTTTTACATAAAATTTAAATTATTTTCTTATGGTTCTCTTTAATTTGGTTATTTTGCTATATAACTCAAAATTTAAGATCTAGAATCCCTTACATCACACTTATTTTGTCTTATTATTTTTCTTGAATTTATGAAATTTTATCTTAAATTTATATTAATAGTAAAATAATGTTTTATTATTATTATTTCATTGTTTAAAATATATTAATCTGTAGTAATTCTAAATGATATCTAATAGAGATGAAAGAAATAATGTTTGACTTTCATTAACAAGATCTATACCAAAAAATTTCCTTTTTTTATGTTTTTTAATTTATATTTTTAAGGATTACAATGGTTTATGAGTGATTTAGATTTATGCTTTCATGTATAATAAAAGATGTTTCACTAGATGTCCTCATTATCCAATAATGCATCTTTTCCATAAAAATTATCTTTTTTTTAAATCTTTCACTTCAATTAAGTTATTTTTCTAAGAAACACAAATTCTACTTTAATGTGACTTTTAGCTTTAATATTTTAAAATAATTTTTTATTTTTGTAATTTTTTGGGTAATTGAATGTATTTTAAGAAGAGGTCTTATGGATATGAAATAAACCTTGTTTGATTAGCCTCGAAAAGATTTATGTGATCAAATGTTTTTTAAAATTTTTAAATATTTTATTTCCTATGAATCTTATATGCTTTAAGAGATATTTTACTTGTGAAAGGACTTCTTATTGATGATGTTTAACTTGATCTCTTTAGTATTTTTGAATGTTGCTTTACTTTTTTATTTTTTTCGCATTTAATTAAATTATTCATTTTTATTTGTATGTGTTATAATGTAAGTCTAAATCACCTCTCCTAGTATGTTTACATTGCTTTGATTTTTATGTGACATATTGCCTTAATTTCTCTCATTTTCTTTTTAATATATATTTACTTAATATTAAAAATTATTTTTTTCTTTAGCTAATAAAATTTTAAAATTTGTTGAAATTCTAAATGTTATTTGATCAAAAAGAATTAAAGTTAGTAGACACATCCTGCCAAAGTGTACTCAATTAAATGTTAATATTTATATTTATAACTATTTAATATTATTTTTGTTATAATTTTTCATGAGATTGTTTGATTTCTACCTACTTTTACAATCGAAAAAGTTAAACTAAATCTCCTAACTATCATGGAACGTAACTTTCCTATAACATTTATCTTATTTTATAAACTTTTCACCATAATTTTTTAATAATTTAATGAAACACTAACTATGCTTAGTTTGACGTTTACAATGTATTAATTTTATTATATTAAATTCTTCAAATTTTCTCATTTCACCTTGATATATTTATCTTTACTTAATATTTAAAATATAACTTGTTACTATTTATGTTTAACTATTTTAGTAATTTTTAGTAAGTTTAGAAAGGTCCTTTGGACCCAAAATAACCATAATTAAGCTCTTCTAGTCAGCTTTTTCTAATTAAATATTCATTTTCATATTTATTTGTTTTTAATTTTTCTTAAGAATTTGCTTGAATAGTTTTTGATAAATTTTGATTCTTACATCATTTCATGGTCGATGATGCCACACTCAATGTTTTTAGTTTATTGGAATGAAATATTCTTATGTAATTTATCAAATATTTTCGAATTTTAAGCTTTTTTTTTGTTAACAACTATCTAAAACTAAGTCTTATCTCATTTGGGCTTTATATTATATTTATTTTGTTATATTAAACTATTTAAATTTTTCATATTTTAGCTGTAATATTTATTTTTTTAAAATGTTTTCTCAATTTACGAATAATTTTTATTTGTATCTATGTTTATTGTGAAGGTTTTACACTTAATATTCTTAATATCTTTGAATTCAACTATCCTACAAAATCTATCTCAATTGTTAAAAAAATTTTCTTTTATTGGGTAATATTTGTAGGAAAGTTGAAATCTCCACTCCTAGGACTTTTGTTGTACTTCTCTTTTTTAAGTTACATTGCTTTAATTTATCATAATTTTTTTCTTAATGTAATTTATTAATATATAATAGTAATTTATTATTATTATTTATGATTATTGTTTTGTAATTTAAAGTAATTTAAGTTGAAGTTGATTTGATAATTTGTCATCTCTATGTGTTCTAATTAGTTAAATATTTAATTTGCATTTTTAAATCTTTTTTCTAGTTTTTTTCTTTATAAGACTTCAATTCAAACTATGTTGATGATTGAGGATGCTAAACTCAATTTTCTTAAAATCATGGAATGTGGCATTCTTAATCAATTTATCTTATTTCTTCAAATCTTTGCCTTTGATTTGTTTATATTTCTACAAAACATAAATTCTCCCTCATGTGCCAATTACATTGCTTTGAATTTGTTATATTACATTATTTTAGACTATTTTTTTCCAATTTTAATAGGTTACTTGTAGATATTCAAATACAACTTTTTCATTTCATCATATTTTTCAATTTTTTTTAATATTTTTTTATTTCATAGTATATACAAATGAGGTTTGTCATTGATGAAATAAATGTCATTTCATCCATCACAATGATTAATATCTAATTAAAAAACATTTTGAAAATTTGAATTTTTTTTTCCTTTTTTTACATGATCTCCTATGAATTTTCATGTACAATTTATGTAATTGTCTCAAAGTTTTCTCTTTTATTTGTTTATATTACAAGTTAACTTGAAATCTGTTATCATGCGGCCACTAAATCGCATTGATTTGGTTATATTACTTTGCTTCAATTTATCATCCTTTAGCTTAAATGTTTGGTTATTTTATATTAAAATAATAGTTTTTTCTTATGCTTATTTACATTGGTAATATATAGTATTACAAAATGAGACCCAATCAAATAGAAATATGTACCATTAAATTCTTTTAGACAAGCTATCCCCAATTAAAAATTAATTCAAATGATTTAAATATTTAATTTTTAGTAGTATTTGCAAGCTTTATGACATTTTGATTCATACTCGATTTGATGATCATCGATGTTATATTCGATCGTCTTAATAACTTGGAAGACAACCTTCCCTCACAATGTGCCTTATTTTTTCAAATTTTTTAATTTCAATTTTCATGTATTATTGTGTAACTCTGTATTTGTGTGACCTTCACATTCAATGCTTCAACTTATCGCATAAATGGTTTATCGAACATTTACATGCTATTAAAATAATAATTTATGGTTTTTAATCTTAATTAATATTGTAAATAATAGTAATTCCACTGAATAAAATATGATCAAAAGTCAATGGAGTCACATTGTTGAGTTCTATCTAATTAAATAATTTTAAATTTTTTATTTTGTAGGGGTTTGGCATGTTTTATGAGACATTTCAATTTATACCTAATTTGGGAATCGAGCATGTCATAGTTGATTTCTTACGCATTCTAGTATGCATCTTTCTAACAAATTTGTTTTGTATTTTTCTTATTTCTTAAAATGTTCACTTTGATTTGGGTTATGAAATGCAAATATAATCCTGTGTGGGCTTTACATCATTTTTATTCACTTTTATTTGTTTTTTCAATTTATTTCGTTTAATCTTTAACATATATCTACTTTATAATAATGCTAAACTACTTAAAAAATTTTAATAATTCCAAATGCATTCCATTGGAGATGAACCAAATGTCATTCAACACGACTCAATGACCTCCATCCAATTAAATAATATATTTTTATTTTTAAATATATTTTATTTTCTAAGATATTGGATTACTTTATGAGATATTTTAATCTTTATTAGAGTCAATGATGTAGGATCCACTAAAAATAAATTATTATGGAGTAACTAGAAGGGCAAACGATGGGAATTGAATCGTGAATTCCTAATCCACTAGCTTGATCCACTTGGCAAAATCAACCCATTAGCTATTCTAGCAAAAGAATTTTCCCTATTTTCTATCCATGATTATTGTATTTCTTGTTACATTTATACATTAGATTTAGATGGAGATATTGGTCATAGAATCAAAATTTTAAAAATGTAACAAAATGGTGAAATTGTTCTGTGATACGTTAATTAAAAAAAGCTTTTTGTGGCTAATCATTTATTTCAATTACACTTGTTGTTTGCATCTTGCAATGCAACTTTGTTTTATAATTTGTCTCATTTCTTCAAATTGTTTCTCTTTTATTTTGTTTTATTTATATGAAGCTACAATTCTACAACCATGTCACATTGTGAATTTTTTATTTGGCTTTTTTACATTGCTAAGATTTATCCCATTTCATATTTAACATATATTCATCTTAATTCTAATAATTCCAAATGAGACTTGAACTTATCTTAATGACCCATATCAAATAAAATTTAATTTTTAAGCAAATTTTGCAATGTTTTTTTTTTCAACTTTTCCGTGATATTTTTCATTCCTTAATTAATAATCAAGGGTAATCTCCTTATAATCTTGAAATGCAGCATTCTCATATTTTGTTCTTCAATTCTTCAACTTTTTGGTTTGTTGTATTATTGGAAAAACTCTTCTCTTATGCTTCTTTTATATTGCTTTAATTTCATTATATATATTGCCTTAGTTTCTCATTCTTCTATTTCATTATATGTTTACTTAATTTTAAAATGATAATTTATTCTTATTTATGCTTATTTACTTTCGTAATAGGTTAAACCCAAACTTGATTTGATCACAACGAAATAAATGTCATTAGACTTCTCTTTATGAGGACTTTCTAATTGAGTCCTCTTTTTTATATTTTTATATATTTTTTTAATTTTCCTTTGTTTTGGCCTTGTTAATGAAAATTTTTGAAACCTTGCATGTTTGACAATCAAGGACAACACTTAACCTTCTTATTATTTTGTAGTACAACTTTCCCATTCAATATATCTAATTTTTCAAATATTTTTCTTTGATATTGTCATATAACTATCTACCTCTTGTTCTCACCTAATGTAAAATTTATGTTACATTTCTTAGGCTTCATTAAATCATATCTATGTATATTATTTTAGATTCAATATATTTTTTATTATAACTATAGTAAATTTTTTTTATTTTTTATGCATATGTATTCTGGTAATTTGTAGTAATTTAAAATTTTGCGTGATCAACATGAAATAAATATTATTAGACTACCTCAATGAGCTTTATTAATTTAAATATTTATTTTTTAAAATATTTTTTAAGAGCATAAGCATATTTTATAATTTATTTTATTTTATACCTTATTTTATTTTCAAGGACTTTGTACTCAATCTTCATAATATCTTTGTTGCATCTTTATTATAAATTTTGTCTTGTTTCTTGAAAGATTTCACTTTGATTTGATTTTAGTATGATGAAACCTCTAAGTTTCCTCTCCTATGACCTTCATAATGCATTCCTATTATTCTACTACATTGCCCTTTTTTATCTCATTTAAATTTTCTTTATTATTTATTAAATATAAAATGAATAAATTATTATTAATTTTGCTTATTTATTTAGCAATTCTCAATAATTCAAAATGAGATCTAATAATAAAAAAACATTGGACTCATCTTCGTGAGCTATAATTTATTTAATGTTATTTTTAAATTGTTAAGTTGTTTAATTTTCGGGTTTTTTAAACATTTTTATTATGCCTTTTACTTGTACCTATGTTAAGGTTGAGGATAGTAAACTAGTTCTTCTTAATGTGATTGACTTCTTTTTTCTCAAACAATTTATCACAATTTTTAAATCTTTTTCTTTGATTAAATTATATTTTTATGTAAGTTTGTGTGTGGCTATAACATTGCTTTGTTTTGATTATATGACATTGCTTTCATTTATCTTACTTTTTTATTAATTTAATTACAATTAAAATGAAAATAATAATTTGTTGTTATTAATGACTATTGAACTCTTTAATTCAATGTATTTCCAAATGAGGATTGAAAGGGATGAAACAAATTTCACAGGACTTACATCAATAAGCTTTTCTAAATTAAATATTCTTTTTAAATTTTAAAAAATGAAGGTTTAAAGATTATTTATGAGAAGTTGTTATTTGTACCTAATTAAATAATCAACTATTTTGTGGTAAAAATACTTTATATGTTATAACACAACTTTCGTTTATGCTTATGTAAGTTTTTCAAAAGTTTTTTTTGATTTGGTATATCACCATATAACTTGAAATCAATTTTCACATGACCATTATATCCCATTGAATTGGAAATTTGTTGTAATTTCAAGTGTGTTTTGATCAAGGCAACAAAAATTTCTTTGGACTTAATGTGACAAGATGTATTTGATTTATGTTTCTAAATATTTTGATTTATTAAATTTTTTATGGTTTTGGCATACTTTATGACACATTTTGTTGGGCACCAATTACTCAATTATCTTAGTATCTTAGAACACAACTTTCTCATACAAATTTTCTTATTTTTTAAAAGTTTTTGATTTGGTTAATTAAACTCCCATTCTCTTCTTTTGAGGCCTTTACATCCTTTTAATTGGTCATATTACATTGAATAAATTTATCTTCTTTTATCTTTAGTATATACATTCTTATTTTTAAAATAAGAATTTTTTATTATTTAGGTTTAACTACATTTTTAATTGCTGACGATTTTTGTAGAAAAAATAAATGTCATTTAACTTGACTTGAAGAGTTATATTCGGTTAAAAATTCATTTTTATATCATAATATTTTTTCATTCATCTTAAAAATATACAGTTGATCTCTTTAATATGTTGGATTGCATCTCTTCTACATAATTTATCTCATTTCATCAAATTCATCACATTAACTTGTTTATTATTCTATGAACCTCTAGTTCTTCTCGTGTGACTTTAAGATATTCTGATTTGGTTATATTAGATTACTTCAACTTTAAATAGTTAAGCTCATTTCTTCAAATTGATTCCTTAGATTATTTTACTCTAATTTTCTACCATCTAGAATTACCATTGCTTTTACTCCATTTTATTATATTAATTCAATTTATATTATTTCAACTTTATTTAATATTTTCATAAGTTTAATTTCATAATTTATGCTTAAATTAATAATTCTTAATAATTCCAAATGAGGTTTAGTAAAAAAACATTATTAGACTCATCATAGTGAGTTGTTTTTAATTAAAAATTTATTTTAATATGTTTTTAAATATGTTTCCTAAGGTTCTATTCATTTTTTATGAGAGTTTTTAATTTCGAAAATAATTTATTGATTGGGGGTGTTACTCTTGATTTCTTTTAGTGTCTTGGAATTTAGTATTTCTACAAAATTTTTATCATTTTGCTGATAGTTTTCACTTTGATTCGGATTTTTTTATTTGATACCTCAATCTTTTACTATGTGACATTTATAATTAAAAAATTAGTTATGATATATTACTTCTATTTATCTTATTTCAATTTTAATATATATCAACTTAATATTAAAAAATTAATATGTTAATTTTTATTTTTATATACTTTGTAATTCATAGAAATTTTAAATGGGCTTAAATGGACATGAAAGAAATGTCATTGGAGTTATCTCAATAAACTATAACAAATTTAATAAAAGTTTTTTGTATTTTTTAAATATTCCATTTTCTATTTTTTTGCATGCATTAAAAGACATCATGATTTGCACCTCATTTCTAGATGTAGGATAGTGTGCTTGATGAGCTCAATATTTTTGGGTACAACTTTTCCTTAAAAGTTATCTTATTTCTTGAACTTTTTTCAATATTTTGTTTATTTTACTATTTGACAGTAGATCTATTATCATGTAAACTTTACATTGTATTGAATAGGTTTTACTACGTTTCTTTAGTTCATATCATTTCAATATTAATATAGTTTACCTTAACATAAAAGTGATAGTTTTTATTATTTATGTTAATGTAATTTTTTAATTTCTAATAATTTAAAGGTACGTTTGATTGAGATGACACCAGCATGATTATACTCATCTAATTGAGCTTTATCATGATTGTATGAGACATTTTGTTTTGTACCTAAAATCATAATCTAGAAAGTTATGCAATGTATCTTTACTCTCTTGGAATTTAACTTTTGCATATAATTTACCTTATCTCTTCAATTTTTTTTATTTGATTATATTTCCATGTAACTTTGAACCATCTCACTTTTGACCTCTACATTACCTTAATTTCATTATTTTTTATTACTTCAATTTATCAAATTTTTTTCTTTATTATTTATTTATTTAAAATTAAAATAACATTCTTTTTATTTATGCTTCTCTACTTTGTTGAATCACTGTAATTGCTAATGTCATTTGATATAAAACAAACAAAAGCCATTAAGCTTATTTTGATGAGTTCTATCTAACTAAATGTTCTTTTTATATTTTTAAATATTTCATTTTATTTTTTTTAGCAATCTTTATGTGATGTTTTGATTCATACTTGATTTTGCCATCAAAGATGTTACACTCCATCAAAAAAGTCTTGAAATACCATATTAATCATTGCTTCAAAATTTGTAATTTAATTTATTTTATGTATCCCTAAATCCCTTCTTATGTGACCTTTCCATCACTTTTATTCAATTATAATACATTTCTTCAGTTTTATGTCATATTTTCTTCATTTTGTATCTACATGTGATTAAAATAACAATTGATCAGTATTTATGCTCAATTGCTTTGGTAATTTTTAGCAATTCAAAATATGTTTTATCAAATTTAATATTCATTTTCATATTTTAACATTTTTAAGGTTTATTCTACACTTTATGAGATATTTTAATTTATACAATATGTGATGATCATTGATATGGCATTTAATCTCTTTTTTGATTGTTCTAATGCAACATTCAATTTAAATTCTCTCTATATAATTTTTCTTTAATTTTCTTATATCTTTATGAAAGTAAAATCCTATTCTTGTGTGACTTCTATGTGTCTTAATTTTGTTATATTATATTATTTTACTTTATCTTATTTTATCTAAAATAAAAGTTTTCTTATTATTGAAATAATGCATTATTTCAGCATTCCTAATTATTTTTTATTCCAAGTAACTCCAAACGAGGTTCAACGTAATAAAAAAAAGTTGACTATCTCATTTAAAAGCCTCTATCTAAATAAAACTTAAATTTTACATTTTTTAAATATTTTTATCATCTATGATTTTTGCATTTTTTATGAGACAATTTTTTTAATAGCTAATATGATGATCGACTATACTGTAATTATTGTTCTTAGTATCGTGAAATACATGTTTCCTACAAGTTTTACTTCGTTTCTTTAAATGTTTTTTCTTGATTTGGACACATTGCTATGTTACTCTATTCCTTAACTCATGTGACCAATACATTGTTTTGATTTTTTTATATTCAAATGCTTGAATTTATGCCATTTAAACTGATTAAAAAATTATTTAATAATGAAATGATAATGTACTCTTAATTAGGCATTTTTTATTTGGTTATTTTGTACCAATCCAAACCATAGAAAAACATCATTACAACTGTCTTAATGAGCATAACTAATTAAATATTCATTAAATGTTTCTAAATATTTGATATCTTAGCATTTTTTTAGTCTATAAGAAATTTTTATTCATACCAATTTGATGATTGGAGAATTATACTTTCGATCATCTTGGTATTTTGGAATGCAACTTTCTTAAACATTATTTACCATTTTCTTAAATTTTCTCACATTAATCTCCTTATATCATTATTTTACTTTACATCCCATATCGTTTGATCTAAACAAAGCTTTGAATTAGTCATATCATATTATTTCCATTTATCTCATTTTAATGTTAATATGTAGTTATTTAATACTAAAATTACAATATGTTTTTATTTATTTTTATTTACCTTTAAAATTTATAGTAATTCAAAACGAGGCCTAGTAAACAGAAAACAAATATCTTTAGACTCATCTCTATAAGCGATAATAAATCAAATATACTTCTTTACATTTCTTTATTTTTTAGGTATATTTAATTAAACCATTTAATTTGCACTTGCTTTTACTATTAGAAAAAATACATTGGACCTATATTATAACATAGAACACAACTTCTTATTTCAATTTTTTTCATTATTTTTTTATATTATTTTATAAGTCTGACTATCTTCTCGTGTGACTTTTAAATTGCTTTACTTTTGTTGTACTATATTTATTTAATTTCTATCATTTAAGGTTTAATACTATTTCCTTGATATTAAAATAATAATATATTTTAATTTATTTTTTATTTTTGTTAATATAATTTTGTAATTTGTTGTAATTCCTAACAAGATTGATTGATATGGAAAACATAATGTTGGTCACATTTTGACAAGCACTATCTTGTTAGATATTTATTTTTATATTTCGAAATTTTTTATTTTCTATGGTTCTTATTAAATTTAAAAGGCATTTTAATTCATAACTGATTTGGTGATTGAGGATACTATACTTGATCCCATTAGTGTTTTTTAATGCAACTTTACTATAGAAATTATTGCATTTCATAGTGTTTGTTATGATTTTCTTATAATACAATGATACTTTAATTCTCCTCTATGTGAACTTTCCATCACCTCAATTTAGTTATAGTACATTACTTTACTATATCTAATTTTAGCTTTATTGTATATTTACTTAAATTAAAAAATATATTTTTTTAATTATTTTCTTATTTCTATTTTAAAATATATATGTAATTTCAAATATTTCTCAATTAAAATGAAATCAACTCATATGGCTCACCTTGACAAACTGGATTCAATTAAATATTAATTTTTATCATTATTTAATATTTTATTTTGGTGATTTTAAAACATTTTTTAAAGCATTCATATTTATACAAAATTTTATTATCATGGACGTTGCAATCAATCTTCTTAAAACATCAGCCTGCAACTTTCACATATAGCTTATCTCACTTATTAAAACTTTTAATTTTGATTTAGATTATGTATTCTAAATCGCTTCTTGTGTGACTTTTATGTTGCTTTTATGTGGTTATATTTACATTTCTTGAATTTATCTCATTTTAGGTTTTGTAGATATCTACTTAATATTTATCTAATATATTATTATTATTTTTTACTTAGTCTGGCGATTCATTTTAATGTTAATCAAGGTCCAAAGAAGATGACACAAACCTTTTTTGGCTTTTCCAGCAAGATTATCTAATGAAATATATTTTTTAAATGATTTCTCTTCTCTTGGTTTAGCATGCTTTACTAAATAATTTTAGTTTTAATTATCCACATGAAAAAAATACAATCGATCTTCTTAATATCTAAAAATGTAACTATCATATACAATTTATCTCATTTTATTTCGCTTTATTTCTATGAAACTCTTATTCTCCTCTAATATAATTTTTATATATTTTGATATGGTTAAATTACTTTTCTTTAATTTATTTCAATTTGACTTCAATAAATATTTTTTTATAAAGATAAAATAATTTATAATTATTGCAATTAATTACTTTGGTATTTAAAAAATATTCTGAAGAAGGTCTCTTGGAGATAAAGCAAATATCATCAAACTAGTCTAGACATGCCGAATTAAATCTAATATAATTTAAATATTTAAAAAAAATTATTTTTATGCTATGCACAAGTCTTGTGAGGCAATTTTTTACCTTATTTGAAGATTGAGGATGTTAAACTTAATCTATTTCGTATCTTGGAATGTAACTTCCCTATACATTTACCTAATTTTTAAAATTTTTCTCTCTACATTTGTTGTTTTACTTTGTAACTTTAATTCTCCTCTCTTATAACTTTTATATTCATTTGATGTAGTTATATTACAATACTTCAATTTCTCTCAATCTAACTTTATTATACATTTAGTTAATATTATAACAATATTTAATTCTTATTTATATTTATTTACTTAACTACATCATACTAATCCCAAGAGTGGACTTATCAAAACAAAACAAGTGTCATTAAACTCATAATAATGAGTTGCACAAATTAAATATTCATTTTTATATTTCTTAAATCTTGATTTTATAGTGTTTTTTATGCTTTGCAAGAGATTTAAATTAAAACTGATTTGATAATTGAGGACATTACTCTCAATCTTGTTACTATCAAAGAATATAATTTACCATACAATTTATCTAATTTTTAAAATTTTTTGTTTTGATTTGGTTCTATTACTTTATAACTAGAAATCTTTTCTCGAGTGAACTTTACATCACTTTGATTTTGTAAGATTACATTGCTTGAATTTATTTGATTCTATCTTAATATATATCAACTATAGATTAAACAAATAATATATTATTATTTATACTTATTTCATTTTATTTCATAGTAGTTTTAAATATGGTCAAGTGGAGATGAATCAACATCATTAATATATTCTAAACATGTTGTAACCAATTAAAGGTTCATATTTTTAATTATTTTTTTTAGGAGTTTTCCATGCTTTTCTAGGAATTTTAATTCATAATTAATTTCAAAAGGGAGAATTCTACACTTGATCTCCCCAGTATCTAGAAATGAACCTTTTCATACAATTTATCTACTATTTGAAGTTGTTTTTCTTTGATTTTTTTATAATGCTACTTACCTTTAAATCTCCTCACATGTGACCTTCACATTTCTTTAGTTTTGAATGATTATATTTCTTTAATTTATCTCAATTTAAAATTAAAATAGTTTGGTGATTCATAGTAAAAAACAAAATGAGGTCGAATAGACACAAATAAATGTCATTGAATTCATCTCAACAAGCCTTATTCAAAAAAATACTAACCACTCTATTTCAAATATTTACTTAATATTAAAATAAGGTTTTTAATAATTTATTCTTATTTACTTTTTCCAATTATTGTAATTCTAGACAATGTTTGATATAGTAAAATAAACATCGTTAGACTATTCTTAAAGAGCCTTCACAATTAAATTTAACTTCATTAAATTTTTTATATTTCATTTTCTTAGATTTAAGCTATCTTTGTGCAAAATTTTGAATCGTGATTAATTTGATGATCAAAGATATTACACTTATTCTCAACATGTTTTAATGCAACTTCCCATTAAATTTATCTCATTCCTCCAAAATGTTCCCTTGTGTGACCTTTACATTATTTTAATTTAGTTATATTACATTGCTTTAAATAAAGTAAACTATAATATATGTTTACTAATGTTGAAATAAAAACTATTGTTATTTTTAATTTAATTTAGTAATTAAACATACTTTTTCTGCATATATTTAATAATTTAGTTTTTAATAGTTTTGATATGCAATGCACAACATTTGTACTTCATATTTCATTCCATGATGAATGTACAGTAACTCTCCATAGTATCATGGAATGTGGCATTCCCTTATTATCTTGTCAAGAAATTTTCTTAAATATTTTGTCTCATTTTTTCCAAAGTTTTTATTGTAAATTGGTTATTCTACTATGGAACCATAATTTTCAAGTCGTGCAACCATTTCATCATTTTGACTTTATTGTATTATATTAGTATAACATATCATATTTGTAATTGTAATATATACTTACGTAATCTTAAAAATAAAAATTTGATATTATTTATGTTTATATATTTTGATAATTCACGCTAATTTTAAAAAAGTTTTGATGGTCACAAAACAAATGTTGTCGAACTTGTCTTATCGGCTCCATCAAATTAAATATTTATAATTATATTTTTAGATATTATTTTCAAAAGCTTTTATTAATTTTGTGAGACACTTCATTTTGAACTTTGTTTATTGATTAAGGATTTTTCTCTCTATAACCTTATTATGTTGGAATGTAACTTTCTTATGCAATTTTTCATAATTTTTAGAATTTCTTCTTTGATGAGTTGATTTAAAATGTTCCTCTAAATCACCTCTCGTGTGACCTTTTCATTACAATGATTTTTTTCTAATATTTCTTTAATTTATCAAATTTTTCCTATAATTTTTCTTTTAATAAGAAAATAATATTACATTGTTATATATGACTACTTACATTGGTAAATAATAGACTTTTCTCAACAAGCACTACACAATTTATCAAATAAGGTCAGATTTGCATCTACTTTGATGATTGTGGATGTCACATTTGATCTTCTTAGTTTATTGTAATACAACTTTCCGAAAAAAATTATTAATTTCTTAAAAATATTGACTTTAAATTAGTCATATTATCACTCAACTATAAATCTATCTCATATTAACATTACATTACATTTATTTTGTTATATTAAATGACTTCAATTTATCTTATTCCAACTTTAATATATATTTATTTAACATTTTAATAATAATTTATTATTTTTTAGGCTTATTTTTATTTGAATATTCCTTTTTTATGTTATTAAATATTTTATTTTAAAAACTTTTGGGCCTATTTTATGAGTAATTTTAATTCATATTTAATTTTATTATCTTAAATGTTGCACTCATGTCTCTTAATATCTTAGAAATCAAATTTTCCATATTTTATGTTATGTTTTCAAATTTCTCTCTTTGATTTGGTTATATTATTATAAACTTATAATTCTACACTCATATTCTTTTACAATGCTTTCCACTTATTGTATTGCATTTTTTAATTTATCTTCATGTGATAATATATTTTCTTTACTAAATATTTAAAAAATAATTTATTAATATTCATATTTATTTTCTTATGCAATTCATGGTAATTCAAAGTTAGGGCTAATCGATATGAAATAAACAATGTTGGAGTTGTCTCAAGAAACTCTAATCAATTAAATATTGTTTTTAACAACCTTAAAATGTTCTTTTATGTTTGGCATGCTACGAGAAGCATTTCTATTTGCACCAAATCTGACAATCAACAATGACACTCTCAATCCCTAACATGTTGGAATACAACTTCCTTATAAAATTTATCTCATTCTTTCAAATATTTTACTTTTATTTGATTATATTATCATGAAACTCTAATTCTCCTCTCATGTGACCACCAAATTGCTATGATTTTGTTATAATGTAATGCTTTGATTTAACACATTTCAATATTTTTATATATCAAGTAAAATAAAAAATAATAATTTATTATTATCTATGCTTATTTTCTTTGGTAATTTATAGCAATTCTAAATGTGGTTTTATCGATACAAAACAAATACTATTGGTTTCATCTTGAACAAGATCTAATCAATTAAACATTCTTTTTATTTTTTTAGATACTTTAATATGTGGGGTTTTGGCATGTTTTACAATGAGTTATGGTTCATTTTTCATGTTGATGATTGAAGATGCTGTGCTAAATCTCGAAAGTTTGAATGCAACATTCTCATAATTTTTATCTTATTTCTTCAAATCTTTTACTTTATTTAGTGGTTTTACATTTTCTTGATTCACTAATTTTGAGCATTAGTATTTATCTAGAAAATATTATAATAATATTATGTTATATTTTAGTTTATTGATATTTTTTAATTTATGGAATTTCCAAACAAAATCTTATGATGGATGGACAAACATCATCTTACTTGCTTTGACGTACTATACGCAAGTAATTTTTTAATATTTTAAAATATTTTATTTTCTATATTTTATTACACTTTATGAGACACCTTTGTTTGTGTATGATTTGATGATGAATGACTTTGGGCTCTATCTCGTTATTATCATAGAATACAACTTCTTACTACAATCAATCTCTTTTCTTCAAATTTTCACAACGATTTGTTTATATTATTGTATAACACTAAATCTATAATTCTTCGACATTTATGTCGAATTGACATAGTTCTATTGTTGCCCCTAATTTTATCCAATTCTAATTAAAATATATATTTTGTTTCCATTAATATACATATTTCATATTTCTTAAGCATAAATTGGTAAGTTGTAGAAATTTCAAACTGGGTTCGATATAGATGAAACAAACGTAGTTACACCCATCTCGATGAGCTTTATACTATAAAATATTCATTTTTATAATTTCATTTTTTTTTATTTTTCTTGAAATGCCTTACTTTATATTTTGAATCCTACTTTATTTTACAATTGAAAAAATTACTCCCATTTGTCTTACTAATGTGGAACAAAACTTTCTTATTCAATTCACCATATTTTTTCGAAAATTCAACTTTTACTTATGTTGCAAAACCAAGGCTAATTCATCTTCTATGTGACTTCAGATCACTTCAATGTTGTTATATTACACCACATTTATTTATTTAATTAATACCTTAATGTAGATTTACTTAATAATAAAATAATAATGTATTATTATTTAAGCCTTTTTACATTGATAATTCTTATAAATTGAAAATGAGGTTTGATTGAAATGAATAAAATTTTGTTGTAGTTAATTGGATTAACATATAAAATTAACTATTTTTTTAAAGTTTTTTTTTAAAGTTTGACTTCATGGATTTTTGAAAACTTTGAGTCATTAATTCATACAAAATGTAATGATCAAAGGATGTTACATTCAATTTTCTTAGTATCATGTAATACAAATTTGTAAAAATATTTGTCACATTTTTTAAACTTCTTCACTTTGGTTTGGTTTATGTAACTCGAAATCTCAACAAGTATTACTTTCACATTACTTTTATTTGGATATATTAATTTACTTTAATTTACATCATTTGTGCTTTTAAATAAATCTACTTAATATTAAAATAACAATTATTAAAATTTAATTATAATCTTTTAATTAGCAATAATAGAGTGAAAAAAATCATTCGACTCATCAACACAAACTTTACGTAATACAGTTTTCTTCTTTATATTTTAAAACATTTTTATTCTCAAATGTTTGTGCTTACTTTATTAGACGTTTTGATTCTAATCTAAAATAACCATCAAATTGTTACACTTAATCTACTTAGTATCATTGAATGCAACTATTTTATACAATACTCTCATTTCTTTATATTTTTTCTTTTATTTCTATTATATTTTATGGAAATCTTATTCTACCCTTATATATCTTTTGCATGTTTTTGTTTGGTTAAATTACCAAACTTTAATTCAACTCATTTAAAATTTATTACATGTTTATTTAATATTAAAATAAAATTTTATTATCTTTAATCATTAATGATTTTGCTAATAAGTACTATTTTAAAATAATGTTTAATGGAGATAAAACAAGAGTCATTGGAGTCATCTCGATGACCCTATCCTACTTATTTAGTATAGAATCTTCAAATGTTTTATTCTCTTGCATTTTGGTGTGCTTTATGAAACACTTGATTCATACATAAATTTATGGTCTAGTGTTACACTCTATCTTTCAATATATTGTAATGCAGTTTTCCGATTTCCCCAAATTTTTTATTTCAATAAATTTCTATATAACTCCAAATATTTTCTCTTGAAAAATTTACGTTGCTTTTATTTTCTTTATATTAAATAGATTCAATTTATCATTTTTTAGCTTTAATATATACTTAATATTGAAATAATATTAAATTATTATTCATATTAAGTTATATATGCATTTAGATATAATTTCAAACTTGGTTAGTTGGAGAACAAACAAACATTGTTAAACATGTCTCAATGAGTTATTTCAAATTAAGTAGTCATATTTGTATATCTCAAGTAATATTTCTATAATTTTGATACTATATATGGTATCATTTAGTCATATCATAACACTAGTATTTATCTAATTCTTACCTTAGTTTATATTTACTTAATATTAAAAGAAAATTTTATTAATATTATTATTTATATTTTCATAATTAATAGTAATTTAAAATTTTGTGTCATGAGGATAAAACAAACATCATTAGAATTGTCTTAATTAGCTCTATTTAGTTAAATATTTTATTTTTTATATTTTGTACAATTTTTTTAAGAAATTCTATGTTTTAATTTATTTAATGGTTGTTGATACCATAGTAGGTCTCCTTAGTATCTGGAACTTTTGCTTTCATATATAATTTATCTCATCTCTTAAAAACCTTCAATTTGATTTGGTTTTGATTGATGAAACTCCAGTTGTTCTCTTATGTGAGCTTTCCATTTTTTTAATTTTATTATATTAAATAGCTTAAAATTATCTTATTTTACAAATAATATATATTTTTAATATGAAAATAGTAATTTAATATTATTTATATTAAATTAAATTTCTATTTTATAGTATTTCTTGGTAAGTTCAATTGCAAATGCAATACACAATGTTAGATTCATCTTAACGAGACCTATCAAATTAAATATTAATTATTTTTAGATTTTTTTTTAATTTTTTAGTTTCTATAGTTTTCCATGCTTTGAGAAGCATTTCGATTTATACTTGATTTATTGATCGATGTTGTAGAACTCATTGTCTTCAGCATCTTTGAATTCAAGTTTCCTATATAGTTATCAAATTTCTTCAAATATTTTTATTTAAATTACAAATAATACTACATAACTCTAAATCTTCTATTGTTTCTCATTTACATAAATTAATTTTGTGTTATTATTAAATTGCTTTCGTTTATTTCATTTCACCTTTAAAACGTATTTGCATAACATTATGATAATAATTTATTTTTATTTATTCTTATTATAGTGATATACAATAGTTTCAAAATGGGTTCTATCAACATAAATAAAAATCAATGGATTCGTCTTGGAAAGTTTTGTCCTATTAATTGCTTATTTTAATATTTCTTAAATATTTTATTTTAAAATTTTTTGACATGTTTCATCAGCCATTTCAATACATATTTGATTTGTTGGTTTGAGACAATACACTATATTTTCTTAACATTTTGAATGTAATTATCTAATAAAGTTTGTCATTTCTTCAAAGTTTAGGCCTAGGTTCTGTTATAACACTCTGGAACTCTTTTTTCATCTTATGTGAATGCTATTAATTTGTTGTATTACATTTCATCAATTTATGTCATTTCAAATTGGTTATATACTTAGTAAATTTAAAAATAGTAGTTTATTATTATTTTTTCTCATTTTAATTGACAATTCATAGTAATTCAAGACACGACCAAGTGGATATATAGCAAAATTTATTGGACTAATGGCAATAATTTTGGATCAATTAATTTTTATTTTTCATTTTTTAATATTTTATTTCCTACTTTTTGTTATACTTTATGAGGCATTTTCATTCATGTTTAATTTGATGATTAAGCAACTTAGACACAATCTCCTTAGTCTCTTCGAATATAACTTTCCCATAAAATTGGTCTTATTCCCTAAAATGTATCACTATGATTTGGTTATTTTACCGTATAACTCTAAATCGTTTTACTTCTAACCATTACAATTCTTTCATTTGTTTGAATTATATTTTTTCAGTTTATCTTATGTCGTACATAAAATACATATACTTAATGTTAGAATGATAATATGTTATTGCTTGTGTTTATCTACATTTTCTAATAAAATAATTTTCAAATGAGGTTTGACCAATATGAAAAGAGTCATTAGACTCATTCCAATGTGCTTTATCTAACTAAATATTCCTTTTTTATATTTTTTTTAAATATTTTATATTCTATCAATTTGACATGCTTTACAAGGAATTTGGTTTCGTGTAAGAGTTGATTATTAATAACATTGGACGCAATCTCCTTTGTACCTTGAAATAAACCATTAATATCAATGTATCTTATTTATTCAAATTTTTTATTAGATTGTATTACTATGTAACTCTAAATCTTTATAATTGTGACCTGTTTATTACTTTAATTTGATTATAAAACTATTTCTCTCTGTTCTTATTTATTATGTATATAGTTCACATTAATTAAAAAATATATATTTTTTATTTTTAAATATTTTAGAATTCTTAATAACTTTAATCTCTATTTGAATGAGATGAAAAAAGGTCATTGGACATCTCATTATAAGCTCTATCTAATTAAATATTTATTTGTAATATTTATAATTTTTAAGTTTTTTATTATTTTTAAAAGCTTTATGACGCATTTCATTTTGTACTTGATTTGATGATTTAGACTGCTACCCTATAGCTGCTTAGTATCATGGATTTAAACTTTCATTTATAATTTACCTAATATTTTCCAATGATTTAGTAATACTACTATGAAATTATAATTGTTGTCTCATGTGACATTTATATATCTTCGATTTAGTTATATTATATTACTATAATTTTTATCATGACAACTTTAATACAGATATACTGAATATTAAAATAATAAATTATTATTATTTCTACTTATTTATTTTATTAATTTCTAAAAATTATAAATGACTCTAATTTAGACAAGATAAATGTTTTTTAAATAACCTTGATGTTCCCTATTGAAATAAATTAATTTTTACTTAAAAATATTTTATTTTCTTAGATTTTTTCAAGTTTTATGAAAAAGTTTTATTAATACTTGATTTGATGACAACAAGGGTCTAATTGATCGCATTAGTATCATGGAAGGCTACTTTAGTGTATAATTTATTTCATTACTTTAATTATTTTATCTTGATTTATTCACTTTATTGTGATACTCAAATTCTTTGTTACTGTGACCACAAGATTTCTTTTATTTTGTCATCCTATATTGCTTCAACTTATCTCACTTAAACAATAACATATATATATATATATATATTATAATAAATATTAAATTAATAATTTATTATTATTATTTATTTAATTTTGTAAACTACAGCAATTTCAAATAATATTTTATGGGGATGAAATGATCACCATTAAACACATTTTTATGAGCTCTATCCAATTAAATATTCATTCTTAAATTTTAAAATGCTATATTTTTATGTCGCTGTCTTGTTTTATGTGATATTTCAATTTATACATAATTTGATGTTTAGCAATGTTCTAGTCAAGCGCTTTAGTATCTTTGGAAGTAAATTTCTTATTCAATTTGATTTCTTAAATTGCAATGTAATTCTAAATCTCATCTTCTGTGCCCTTTACTTCAAATTTATTTTGTTATATGGATTCCCCTCAAGTTATTTTATTTAAATTTCATTAAATATTTGTTCAAAATTATAAAAATAATTTATTATTTTTATTGCAAAATTTTTTGGATGTTCATAATAATTCCATACTCATCTTGATGAGATCATCCTAGTTAAATGTTCAAATTAATAATTTTAAATATAATATTTTATTAGATTTCTATATTTTAACTATAGTTTTCAATATGTCCTTAATGTGATTATTGAGGATCTGATGCTTCATCTTCTAATGTCCTTGAAAGTAGCTTTCTCTTTTAATTTATCTTCTTTTGACAAATGTTTTATTTTTCAAGTAGTTATATTACCAAGTAATAAAAACCCATTTCTATGAGACAATTTTAACATTTTGTTTTAGTTATATTACGTTACTTTAGTTTATTAAATTTTTTTTTAAAATTTATTTACTAATTATTAAAATATTATTTTAATTATTTATGATTGTTTTGGTAAATAATAATAATTCCAAATAAGGACTTTTCGAGAAAAAATAAACATCATTTTACTTGTCTCTTAACGGTCTATCAAATTAAATTTTTTTTTCAAAATTTTTAATACTTTAATTTCTGTTGATTTACAAGTAATTATAGATATTTTAATTTGTGCTTGATTTCTTGTTTAAAGATAGTCCTCTCGATCACCCTATTATTTGGAATACAACAATCTTATAAGATTCATCTCATTTTTTCAAACGTTTTTAGTTGATTTTGTTATTTTATTATGAAACTTTAATTCTTATGTCCTGTAACCTTTACGTTAATTACATTTGGTCATATTTATTATCATAACTTATCTCATTTCTCATTAATTAACACTGTCTGAATCTAAAATAATAATTCTTTTGTTATTTGTTCTTATTTCAATTGGCAATTACTAATAATTCCAATAAAGGATAAAGAGAGTAAAATAAATATAGTTCAACTCATTTGAATTTTCTACATTTAATTAAGTATTATGATTTACTTTTTAGATTCTTTTTTCTTAGGTTTTTATATGCTTTATTAAATATTTTATTTCTTATCTACTTTGATGGTCAAGGAGATTCGCTTGAGCTACTTAGTATCTTGGAATGCTAATTTCATAGATAATTTATTCATTTTTAAGATATTTTGCTTTGATTTCATTATATAATTATGAAATCAAATTTTCCTCTTATTTGACCTTTATATCATTTAATGTTTTTGTTATATTGCATTAATTTATATCATTTCTACTTTAATGTGTATTTTCATATCATTAAAAAATTATTTGTTATTATTTGTGCTTATTAACATTAGTAATTCATTGTAATTCAAAACAAGGTCCAACCATGACAAAACATATGTTCAAGGACATGTCTTAATGAGATAAGCTTGTTTGAACCTAATTTAGCAATTGATGTTATTACAAAAGATTGATTTAGTATCAAGGAATACCAATTAACAACACAATTTATCATACTTTTAAAAATAATTTTCATTAATTTAGATATATTATAATTTCTCTTTGAATCTCCCCTAGTGTGATATTCATATCACTTTTATTTGGTTATTTTTCATTCCTCAGATTTATCTCATTTTAGCTTTAATATATATCTACTTAATAGTAATATAATAATTTATTATTATTATTTTTATTTTGTTAATTTATAGTAAATACAAACATAATTTAATTAAAATAAAATAAAAATCATTCGACTCATCACAATGAGATCTAGCCAAACAAATTATTTTTTTAGACATTTTTAAATATTATTTCATATATTGTCTTAGTGCTTTATGAGTATTTTTTATTTCTACTAAATTTGATCATCAAGGTTATTAGTTTCAATTTTTTAGTATCTTGAAATGTTACTTTTCTATGAAATTTCCATTTTTCTTAATAATTTAAATTTAATTTTATTATTTTACTATGTAACAAAGAACTTTTCTATTTTAATCTTTATGTTGTTTTTATTTTTTTATATTACATTCTTAAATTTTATTTATACTTTTTTAATATTAAAATAATAACTTATTATTATGTATTGATATTTAGTTTGTTAATTAGTAGTAACGTAAAACTAGGCCTAATAGAGATAGAGCAAACATTGTTAAATTTTACTCTAAGTTCTCTAATAAGTTAAATATTAATTATTTTATTTTCTAAATATTTTATTTTATATAATTTGGACAATCTTTTAAATGATTTTTTATTCATACTTGATTTGATGATCAAGTATCTTGGAATACAACTTTCTCATAAAATATTTCTCATATTTTCATTTGTTTTTCTTTGATTTTGTTATAATATTTTATTACTCTAAATCTCCTCTCCTTTGACATTTAGATTGCCTTTATTTTTTTATGCCAAGTTAATTCAATTTATATCATCTTACCTTAAATATGTACTTAATGATAAAATAATAATTTATAGTTATTTATTCTTATTTTCTTTTGTAATTTATAAAAATTTGAAAAGAGTTTAAATAAGAAAAAAACATCATTGGACACATCTTAAGGGGCTTTATTTAACTACTTGATCATTACTATTATTTTCAACATTTTTATTTTTGTTATTTTGTTATATTGGAGTTTAACTTTTGCTAATGAGGTTTGACAAAAAAGAAACAAAAATCATTTGACATGTATTGATGAGGTTTATTACATTAAATATTAATTCTTAAATGTTTAAATATTTCTTAGGTTTTAAACATAATTTACAATCATGGAAGTCACTATTAATCTCATTATTTAATCATAATGTAATTTTCTTGTATAATCTTTATCATTTCTCCAAATATTTTTTTTAACTTAATTGCATTACTATGGAACTCTAATTCTAATGTAATATGACCTCTAAATCTCTCTGATTTTGTTGAAGTATATTTATCCAATTTATCTTATTTAAATTTTAAAATATGTTAAACAAAAACTAAAAAATAATTTCATTCTTATTTACCTTTATTCATTTTTTTAATTTGCAGTATTACGAAATGACGTCTGATGAAGGAAAAAAAGCCATTACACTCAACATTGCTAACACTATCAGATTATATTTTCATTTTGAAAGTTTTAAAAATTGTATTTGTTCAATCGTTTTTGCATGCATTACAAGATATTTTAATTCATAACTTATTTAATGATTGATGATGTTACACTACGTTTTAGCTTCTTTGAACGAATCTTTCTTATTTAATTTATATATTTCCACCAAATTCTTTTCTATAATTTTATTTTATTACTATGTAAATCTAAATCTCCTCTAATCTAATATTTACATCACATTGATGTTTTTGTTGCCTATATTCTATTAAAATAATACTTTTTGATTATTAATGCTTATCATTTTTGGCAATTCATAGTAATTACAAGTGAGGATTGATTGAGACAAAACAAATACTCTTTCACTCATGTCAATAAGATATATCTAATTGATCATTTTTATTTAAAATTATTTATATTATATTCTCTAAGGTTTTGCCATTTTTTACTACTTTGTTTAATTTGCATTTGATTTGATGGATGTAGACATCGCACTAACCTCCTTCATATCTTGGAATGCAACATTCTTTTGCAACTTATTTGCCTTCTTTAAAGACTTGTTTGGTTATATTTCATTACTTTAGCATATCATTACTTCTTTTTAAAAATTATTTTCTTGGCATTAATATTATAGTTTATCTCTACTTATTTTTAATTTATTTTACAATTCATAGTAATTACAAATGAGGATTCATAAAGAAGAAAAAATATCATTAGACTTGGCTTTACAAGCTATATCTTATTAAATTTCATTTTTATATTTTTAAATATCTCAATTTCTTTGGATTTGTAATGTTTTATGAGCTATTTTGATTCACGATTGAGTTACAAATTGAGGATGTTAAATTCGTTCATAGTAGTATCCTTGAATAAAACTTTATTGTATAAATTATCTCATTTTTTCAAATGTTTCAATTTTTTTTATTTTGCTATAAAATTTTAATTTTTGCCTTTTCTAGCTTTTCAATTACTTTGATGTTTTTCATATTACAGTGCTTCAATTTATCTTATTTCAAAATTAAAACATATTGTATGTTATTTTCTATAGTTTTCACATACTTTAGGGGACCTCTTGACTGAACTAATTTTATAACAAGGCATGTTACACTTTATCTCATTAATATCTTGGAATGCAACTTTCCAAAATACATTACGTCATTCGAAATTTTTTTTTATTTGGTGATGTTACTATGAAACTCTAATTCAACTCTTATGTGACATTTATATTATTTTAATTTAGATTACTTATGTTACTTTAACTTATGTTAGTTCAGCTTTAATGTCTAACTACTGAGTATTAAAATTATTATTTGTTATTATTTATACCTATTTTTATTTTTAATTCAT
Organism: Vanilla planifolia; assembly: GCA_023846275.1. NCBI lineage: Eukaryota > Viridiplantae > Streptophyta > Magnoliopsida > Asparagales > Orchidaceae > Vanilla > Vanilla planifolia. Next base: position 108,840 of record JAIUJO010000586.1, read on the forward strand.
AGCAATGCCAAATGCAGTACAATTGAGAGGAAATAAACATTACTAGAGTTGTCTTAACAATCTATATTTAATGAAATATTATTTAAATATTTTAAAATATTTTTATTGTGAATCTTTTGTCATGTTATGAGAGATATTTTCATTCATATCAGATCTACTATTATGGTTGTGATACAATATCTCTTAAGTATATTCTATTATAACTTATCTACTAAATTTTTCTATTTTATAAGATATTTTACTATGATTTTATTGTGTTATTATTTAACAATAAATCTATTATCATGGAACCTTTACATCATATTTATTTGGTTTTTTTAATGTTGCATAAATGTATCTCCTCTCAGCTATAATATATGTTTACTTAATATGAATATAATAGCTTATTGTTATTATTGATTATTTATTTAGTTATTTCATAGTAATTGCAAACGGGTTGCATTTGAGAGAAAATAATTGTCATTAGAGTCATCTCCTCAAGATTTATCCAAATAAATATTTTTTTTGACATTTTTTAAAAACTTTTACTTTCTAAGGTTTTTTAATGTTTTGTGAGTCATTTTGATTTTGCAACTGATTGAATAATAGAAGATGTTACACCAATCCTCTTTGGTGTTTAAGAATGTAACTTTCTCATAGAATATTTCTTATTTCTTCAAATCATTTAGTTTTTATTTGGTAATGCTCATTTTGGCATGACATTTACATCATTTATATTTAGTTATATTATATTATTTCATAGAATTAAAAATGGTGTAAGATTTAGATGAAATAAATATCAGTGAACAAATCTCAACAAGCTCATTTTTTAGTGCTATTCAAGCTTTATGAGACGTCAAATTCTAACAAATTTGAGGGTCAATGATGTTAATTCAATCTTCTTAGTATCTAAGAATGCAACATTCAAAGCTAATTTAGATAATTTTCTTAAATCTTTCACTTTCATTTTGTTATATTAATATGATGCACCATTTCCCATCTTTTGTAATATTAATAGTACTTTAGTTAAGCTACATTAAATTAGATTAACTTATCTCATTTTAAAATGTGTTGAATAATAAAATAATAATTTCTTATTATTTATGTTGAATTATTTTACTAGTAAGTAGTATTTCAAAATAAGGCTTTATGGAGATGAAACTCGAGTTATTGGTGTCATCTCAATGAGTCGATATGACTAAGTATTTGTTTCAATATTATTTAGCATTTTATTTTGTTGGGTTTTGGTGTGCTTTATGAGACATTTCATTCTTACTTACATTTTATGATCAAGGATGTTGCACTCAATCTTTTTCTAATATAAGAATGTAGTTTTCTCAATTCCTCAATTTTTTTAATTTTGATTTGAACAAATACTATATATTTAAAAAATTTCTATGTTAGATTACAGTTTTATTTTTTTAAATTACATAGATTCAATTTTTCTCATTTTAGCTTTAATATATGTAAAGTTATTTTTAAAATAATAAAAAATTATTATTCATACAAATCTACATTTGTATTTAGAAATAATTCCCAACTTGGTCAGATGGAGAAGAAACAAACATCTTTATTTATGCTTCAATGAGTTATTTAAAATTAAGTAGCAAATTTTTTATTCTTAAATATTTTTTCTATAATTTTTGTACTGTATATGGAAATGTTTTAGTATATTAGATGCTTTAATTTATCTAAATTATTTTTTAGAATATATTTACTTAATATTAAAATAAAAATTATTAACATTATTATTTATTTCTCTAATAATTTTCAATATTTCAAAATGTGGTGTCATGGAGATGATACAAATATCACTATGCCTGTCATAACAAGCTCTACTTTATTAAATTGTTTATTTTTTAATGATTATGCATATTCTATAAGACATTTTGTTCTACAGTTGATTTATTGGTTGTGGATTTCTCACTAGATCTCCATAGTATCTTGTATTGCGATTTTGTAATGTAATTTATCTTACATCTTTAAATTTTTAACATTGATTTGATTTTGTATTTATGAAACTTCAAGTCTACTATCATATGAACTTTACAATATTTTAATTTTGATAATTTACATAGCTAAATGTTTCTCATTTTGCTAATAATCTATATTTTTTATATTAAATAATAATTTAATATTATTTAAGTTAAGTTGAATTGGTAATTGATAGTATTTCTTAGTGAGGTGTAGCATAGACAAAAAAAACAACATTGTAACTCATCTTGATGATTTGTATACAATTAAATATTATATTTTTTTATTTTTTAAATGAGTAGTTTCTATAGTATTCATTTGCTTTTAGAAACATTTTGATTTATACTTGATTTATCGATTGACGTTGTTATACTACATCTCAAAAGTATCTTGGAATGCAATTCTCGTGTATAATTTGCAAAATTTTTTCAAATGTTTTGGCTTATATTAGAAAGAATACTATGTAACTCCTAATCTCCACTCATTTCTCCTTCACATAACGTTTATTTTCTTATTACATTACATTTATCTATTTCGTTTCAACTTTAAAATTTTTTTACTAAACTAATAATAATTTATTTTTATTTATGCATATTTACTTTAGTGACAAGCAATAATTAACAAATAGATTATATAAACATAAAATAAACATCAAAAGACTATCTTTATTAGCTTTATCAATTAATTATTCATTATAATACTATTTAAATATTATCTTTTATATAATTTTGACATGGTTTATGAGCCATTTTATTTCATACTTGACTTGGTGATCGAGGATATTACATCATATTTTCTTAGTATCTTGCAATGCAATTTTCTCAAAAAGTTTGTCATCTGTTCAAAGTTTTTTCTTTAACTTTGTTATAACACTATGGAACTTTATTATCCTCTTATGTAAAAGCTATAAATTTCTTATATTACATTTCATCCATATAAGTTATTTCGACTTTGTTATATATTTATTAAATATAAAAATACAAATTTACTTTTTAGTTTTTCACATTATCTTTTGCAATTGAAAGTAATTTAAGACAAGGTCCAATGGTTATGAAATAAACATTATTTGAGTTAGCACAATGATCATTAATCAATTAATTTTTTAATCAGTTTATTTTAAATATTTTGTTATTCTTTATGAGGTATTTTCATTCATTCTTAATTTGATAATTAAGGATTTTAGATTCAATATCTTAGTGTCTATGAATATTGCTTTCACAAAAAATTTGACTCGTCCCTTTGAAATTTTTACTCTAATTTGGTTATATTACTATATAACTTCAAATCTCCTCTCATGTAACCTTTACGTTACTTTCATTTGATTCAATTTACTTCAATTTATCTTATTAATACTTAATATTAGAATGATAATATCTTATTATTTATGTTGACTTTATTTTATAATTTAATGGAATTCTAAGTGAGACTTGATCAGGATGAAAAATATAGTTAGACTTTCCTTAATGAGCTCTATCAACTAAAACTTTATTTTTTAATAGTTCATTTTTTGTGATTTTCATATGTTTTACCAGGCATTTTCTTTTGTATCAGCTTTAATGATTGATAGTGTTACCATAATCTCCTTAGTACCCATGAAATAAGCTTTCTTACAAAATTTGTTTTATTTATTCAAATGTTTTCTTTGATTAGGTTGTATTAAAACATAAATCTAAATCTTGACTCTTGCGACCATTGCGTCGCTTTAATTTGATTGAGTTATATAGCACTATTAATCTCATTTGATATTTAAGATATATCTACATCACATTAAATAATAACATGTTTTAATTTATTTCAAAATTCTCAATAATTTCAATACTAATATCATTGAGATCAATACAAATTTCATTGGACACTTTGCTATAAGATCTATCTAATGAAATGTTTGGTTATTAAATTTCAAAGTTCTTTATTTTCTATTATTTTTGAAACCTTCGTGACACATTTCATTTTTGTTCGTGATTTGATGATTTAGATATTTACTCTCTAATTACTTGGTTTCTTGGAAAGAAATTTTCCCATAATTTGTTAATTATTTTTACATTTTTTTGCTTTTATTTAGTTATACTATTATGAAACTTTAATTATTCTCGATTATGACATTTGCATGTTATTAATTTTGTTATATTTTAGTACTAAAATATATATCATTCCAACTTTAATACCAATATACTTAATATTCAAATAATAAATTATTATTTTTTGTACTTATTTGCTTGATTAATTTCTACTAGTTAAAAATGACTCTAATTGAAACAAAATAAATGTTTTTCAGCTCACTTGACATGGTCTACTTGATTAAATATTAATTTTTCATATTTTCAGAAAATTTTATTTTGTAAAATATTTTATAAATGTTATGAGAAATTTTGGTTAGTATCTCATTCGATGATAATGATATCATACTTGATCTCTTTAGCACCTGGAAATGCAACTTTAATGTATAATTTATTTTATTTCCTCAAAGATTTTTCTATGATTTATTCACATTATTATGAAACTCAAATTGTCCTCTAAAACAACCTTTACATTTTTTTATTTTGTTATATTATATTGCATTAATTTATCTTATTAAGAAATTAATATACATATATATACATTTATATATATATATACACTTTTTATTAATTTAATATTTTTTTCTTAGTTTTTTATTCTTAATTTTATAAACTAGAGTGATTTTAAGTGAGGTTTGATGGAGGTGAAACAAATGCCATTTGACTCAGCATGAGGAGCTTTATCCAATTACATATTCATTCATGAATTTTTAAATATTATATTTTTGTCCTGGAATGTTTTATATGACTTGTAAGTGATTTTTCTATTTAATTAATCTAATCTTTTTAAATTGTTCAATTTGTTTTTGATAAATTGTTATGTAAATCTAAGTCTCATCTCGTGTGTCCTATAATTAAAATTGATTTTGTTGTTTTAATTTTCCTCAATTTAATTTATTATATTTTAACACAAATTATTTCACTATTATAGTAATAATTTATTATTATTTTTGATAATTTGTTTGGATGTTAATAATAATTTAAAAATCATCTAGGCAAGAACTATCTAATTGATTGTTTAAATTTGTAATTTTAAATATTTTAACTTTTAAGATTTTGGCTTGTTTCATATGTCGTTTCTATTGTACATAATTTAATTATCGAGGATGCTACACTTGAACTTTTTAATGCCTTGGAATACAACTTTCTTTTAAAATTTATCTTGTTTCATTAAATGTTTTGTTTTCATTTTGTTACATTAACATTTAATTCAAAATCTTCTCTTGTGAGACAATTGCATCATTTTGATTTAGTTATATAATATTACTTTAGTCTATTTGATTTTAGATTTAATTTTTACTTATGATAATAATGATACTTTTCTTATAACTTATGATTATTTTTGGGAAAAGAATAGATATTCTAAATTAGGATTGATCTAGACAGAAAAAAAGCATCATTAAACTGGTCTTTATAAGCTTTATGCAATTATATTTTTTAAATTTTTTTATATGTTAATTTCCTGTGTTTTACACATTTTAGGGTTTATTTGGATTGGCACTTAATTTATTGACTAAGGATGCTCCACTCGATCATCTAATTATATTGGAATGGAAAAATGTTATAAAATTTATCTCATTGTTTCAATTTTTTACCTAATTTTCTTTTCCTATTATGAAACTTTAAGTTTTATTCCACGTGACCTTTACATTACTTTCATTTGCTCACACTTGTTACTTATTATCTTATTTATCTTAAATATAAACAATCTGATATTAAAATAATAATTTTATTATGATTTGTGGCTATTTAAATTAGTAAATAGTAATAATTCTAGTAAAGGAGAGATATAGCAAAGAAAAATTGTTGGACTCATCTAAATGAGGTATATGTAATTAAATGTTAATGCTTATTTTTTAGACATTTTATTTTATTGGATTTCCTTAAATTATTTACTAAACATTTGAATTTCTCATTGCTTTGAAGCTCATGGCGGTTATCCTTGATATAATTAGTATCTTAGAATGCTACTTTGACATATAGTTTATTCAATTCTTTAAATGTTGGATTTTGATTTGATTATAATAACATGAATACTAATTCTTTTCTTATTTGACCTTTATATCATTTTAATTTTTTATTTCATTAATTTATCACATCTCTATTTTAATGTGTTTGCTTAGTGCAAAAAAAATTTGTTATTATATATGCTTATTAACAATACTAATTGTTATAGTATAGATCAGGCCTAATCAAGATGAAACATATGTTGTTTGGATTATCTTGAAAAGAATCATTCAATTAATTTCTTTTAATTTAAATATTTAATTTTCTATCATTTTTGTATTCTTTCTAAGATATTTTTTGTAGTTTAATTGAGAATTGATGATTTTTCACCCAACCTATTTTGTGTCAAGGAATGCAACATATCAATATAATTTATGATATTTTTAAAGCTGTTATTGTTTTATCTATTTATATTACTATCTAACTATAAATCTCCTCTAGTGTTACAAATACATCACTTTGATTTGGTCATTTTTTATTATAATTTATGTTTATTTATTTTATTTATTTTTAGTAAGTACATACATTATTTGATTATGGTAAAGTAAGCATTATTGGACTCATGTTGTTGAAATATATCAAAATAAAATTTTCTTTCTATTGTTTTATCATGTTTTAAGAGACAGTTTGATTTGTACCTAATTTGATGATCACGATTGCTACTCTTGATGTTCTTTGCATTATGGAATGATAATTTCCAATAAAAATTCTTTTTTCCTTGAATATTTTAATTTAGTTTTGTTATATTACTATGGAACTAAAAATATTTTCCCTTTTGATTTTTATTTCATTTTATAAATTAACAAATTTAATATATGTTTATTTAATATTAAAATAATAACATATTATTATTTATTCATATTTACTTTATTAATTAATTATAACTAAAATTTAAGACTATTAGAGATTAAACAAATGTTCAATTTCTCTTAACTAGCTCTAGCAAGCTAAGTATTCATTATTCTATTTTTAAATATTTAATTTTATACTATTTGGTCAAGCTTTATAAAGAATTTTTATTTACGCTTAATTTTTTGACCAAGGATGTTCCTATGTATATTGGAATGCAACATTTTTCGTACAATTTATCTGAATTTTTAAATAGTTTTCCTTTGATTTTGTTATGTTGTTTTGTAACTCTAAATTCCTCTCATTGGCCTATAGATTGTCTTTATTTTGTTACGTTATGTTAATTCAATTTATCCCTTTTCAACCTTAATATATACTTAATTATTATTTAAAATATAACTTTTAATTATTTATGCTTATTTTCTTTTATAATTTGTAAAAATTTCAATTGAAATATGATAAGGAAAAAACAAAAATCATTATAGTCATCTTTAAAAGATTTATTGAACTACTTGATCATTATGATAGCTTTTATTCTTTTTGTTTTTTATTTGATATATTGGAATATAACTTTTCTATGAAAATTTAGGTCATTCCTTTAGATGTTTTACTATGATTTTGTTATATTTCTGTGAAACTAAATCTCCACTAGTGTGATATTTCCTAAAATAATTTATTCAAATACTTCAACATTACTATAGTTTTTAATATTTTGTTTTTCATATTAATAAATTGGAAAACTTTTCTATACAAAGTCATGTCCTTTCTTTAAATTTTTTATTATGATTTTATTATATTGTTATGAAACCTTAAATCTCCACTCGTGTGATCTTTATATCATTTTTAATCAATTAAATTACATGTCCTCAATTAATCTCATTTTATTTTTAATATATATATAGTATTTAAATAATATTTCATTATTTTTTAACCTTATTTACTTAAGTTAATCAAATTTTTCCAAAGGATATCTTATAGTAATTAAACAAAATTCATTTGACTTGTATTGGTGAGATCTATCTAACCAAAGGTTAGTCTTAAAATTTTAAAATTTTTTAAAATTTTTAATTATTTAAATTCTTAGGTTTCTAACGTACTTTACAAACTATGTTTATTAGTACTTAATTTGATGATCCAAAATTTTACAATTCAACTCTTTTGTAACTTGAAATGCAATTTTTTGGTATAGTTTATCTTATCTTCATAAAGTGTTTGCTTTGATATGATTAAATCACTATGTTACTCCCATTATTCATGCATTTGACCATTAAATTTCTTCAAATGTGTTATATTATGGTGCTTCAATTTATGTCATTTCAACTTTAAAAATAATTTAGTTAATAGTGAAATAACAATTTATTCTTATTTATCCTTATGTCATTTTTTAATTCATAGTAATTTTAAATGATGTTTAACCAACATGCTTTACCCATTAATAATTTTTTATTATTTATACCTATGTACATTTGTAATTCATAGCTATACAAAATGCAGTCCAATCAAGAAGAAATAAACATCATTAGAGTTTTCTTAATAGTCTATATTCACTGAAATATAATTTTTAATAATTTTTAATGTTCTATTTGCTAATATTTGTCATTTTCTTATGGGTTATTTTGATTAATGTTTCATTATTAAGGCTATGGTACAATATCTCTTAGGAATCTAAAAATATGACTTACCCACAGAACTTGTTTAGTTTCTTACAATATTTTTTTTTATTTTGTTGTATTATTATTTAACTCCAAATCTCTTATCATGTGGCCTTTACATCACTTTGATTTGGTTTTTTTATATTCATAAAATTTATCTAAATTTAGCTTTACTACACGTTTTCTAAAATATGATTATAAAAATTTATTTCTTTTCCTATTTACTTTGTTGCCTCACAATAATTGGAAACACGTTGCTTTGTGAAAAAATAATTTTCAATGTAATTGTCTCATCAATATTTATCAAAATAAATTTTCATTTCCATATATTTTTTAAATATTTTACTTTTAAAGGTTTTGTAATAGTTTTGCTTAAGTCCATATTTAATAGTTTTGAATCTATTTATGGCCCTCATTAGTTTGGTTTTTAATCCTCATCAATCCCACTCTTTAGTTATGAGAATATTACATAGTTAATATTTTTTATCTATAATAATGCTGAAGGGTAACCTTTTTTCCTTGCAATTGTTTGAGTTATTTTCATTATAAGTATTTTTTGTAATGTTTTTTATGTATATAAATTTAAATTTTAATTTATTTAATTATCTTTTTGTTTAATCCTCTAATCATGTAATTTATTTTTTTGTTGCTTACAATTTCTAAGCTTACCATTGACCTATAAGAACATAGCTTCATATTTTGACATTTTTATTTCTTCTTATTTATTTTGCATTGCTATATTTTCTCTTTAAATATATTATTATTATTATTATTATTGTTATTATTATTATTATTGTTATTATTATTATTATTATCATTATTATTATTCTTATTTCTTTTTTGTTACAAGCAAGGAGGCAAGTGACCTGGTGTCTTGGTTTTTCGAATGAAAATGACTGATGTTGTAATGCTTGTTGATGCATCCATTACAATGATTTTAGCCATTATTTATGTTGTCTTCTTTATGATTTATTTATTCTATATTGTAATATTTTTAATATAATGAAATAAATTCTATTAATTCTTTGGCATCCATTCATTTCTTCTTCATTGTAAGTAAAAGATATGTTTTTCATTTGCTATATAAGAACACAAGAATATAAGAGGGATTTCTTTGGATATTAATTCACACTTCCATGTAAAGTATGATATGTGTATTGGAAATAAATAATCCATTGCATCTAATTGGGTTCTTTATTGTCATGTACTTGATAAGAAAAGTGTGTGTTGAGTTTGTTTACGTTGCTTTTTAATTTTGCATTAGGTGCCATATCTTGAAATAGTATGACTGAAAAACATACATTAATTTTAGGAGACATTTGGTTAAGTATTATTATATAAATGTTTATGTTACCTAAAGTTTATCAATATTTTTTTATTATTTAGCTGATTGTTATCTAAATAATCTACTATTCCAAATATTAATATGAAGTTGTTCATCATCTAGATGTTGCTTATATTTGTGAAATATAATTATAATTTTAAATAATATTATTTAAAGATGTAATCAAATAATGCACTAATATATTTAAAAAATATTCTAGCATATGCCATTATAGTTTAACCAAATGCCCTTTTAATATTTTATTTTTCTATTAGCTCTTGGCAATATCAGCTCAACTTTTCTTCTTACATGTTCTTTAGCTTTATTCTTTAGTAAAGCTCTACTACCCATATTGGATCTAATTTCCACTTTTTGAGTTGCTAATGTATATGCTTTAGGACAACACTTATATTGATTGGTTTACCTCTCATTATGCATTTATTTAGTGAAATTAATATATAACATGTCGTTATCCATGTCTAATGAATGTGAAGCCAACATCAAGCCAAAGAATGGTCCCCTTTTGCCTATTGCTTCATATTTATAGAGAAAATAAAGTTCAATAGAAGATATACTCTCAAGAGTTTTCTAAGTCATTAAAGCCATTCTTGTATTTTTCTCATTTTCCTTCTCAAGAACAATGGCCACCCTTTTCATCTTTTCTCAATAATGTTTCTTTTATTTTCTTATGAATTGAGGTCATAGCCTTGGGTGTGTTTATTGAAATACTTGTATTTGTTTAATGGCAATTTTAGAAATCAAAAATATTTTAATAGAGACTATACTATTTATTAGATTCAAATATACAAATTATCCATCCAATTAAATTTAAACACATCAACATATCGAAATAGAATCCTGTCATAGCAATTTGTGATATTTATTTTATATTTTTAGTATTTTAATTGTCAAATAAGATCTAACTATACTTAAGTAGACTTAGCTGTACTAGTAATCTTATGAGAATTTATCCAAGTCATTATTAATTTAAATTTATTTAAAATAATCTTGGATTAAGTTTGTCTTGGAATTAATTAGAGACCTTAACTCATTTAACACCATTACTTAGTCCCTTATAATGGTTTGGGCCTCCTAAACTATATTCTTCTACTTAAATAATGTGTTTTACCTTTGTTGACTTATGGGATGGTTCTTTTCTTATTCCAAGATTTTTTTTTATAAAAAAAATCCTTAATCTATTACTTTTTTGGATTAATTCTTAAGGCTAGTTTGACCAAATTTCCTTTCCCTCTAATGTAGTTAAATCTTTGTGAAGTTTTGACTAGCATCGAAGTAATTCTAAAATGCTACGTGAATATCTTTCTATCATTATCTATAAAAATGATAGAAGGATTGAAGGGCACTAGTGGAATATGCCCTTTTCTTAAACCAAGTCTTCTTCAACCTTAATTTTGAAGAAATTGGTTTTGTTTAAACCCTACATTTAGAATTGGCTGTTGCAACTCTCATAACAACAAATGGAGTTCTTTTGGGCCATCCGCATAATGATTGTTGATTATCTTTAAGCATTGAAAAGCTAATGTTCCACTCCATCACCATTTCTCCATTAACAATACCTTGATTGAAATCCATCTACCAATCAAGCCATTGACTACCTTCTCTATCACAAGTTATTTCTATTCTTAATTAATTAGGTTTATCCCTTGTCTATTTCTGGCCTGAACATCTAGCTATTACTTAATGGATCTATTAGTTCTCATTATTCATCTTTAAGCATTGCTGAGAGTATGACTCTAATTCCATCATTTTATGACCTTGCCTTTGTGTCAAGGTATTGACTAGTTTGGTCTCTAGAAACTTTTGCTCATTTAAGGTCTATATTTATAGAGTAAAAAATTCTTTTATATTGTTATTGATCATTATATTCCTCCATTTAGAAGTCTATTAGGAGTTTTCCCTTACACTACTGATTCCACTTTAAATCTAATGATTAATCCCTGTTGTCATTGGTCGCATATTAAAACAATTTTGAAAAATTGCATCAAAAGAACAATTGTTTTCTTCCTTAGAATTGTGATACTAACACAGTTATAGTCATTTTGTTTTTCCTACTCTTCCATAGTTGATTTTTGTATTCTTTAGGTTTCTAACCATTGCAATTTCACTGGTAAGATTTGTTGAATAATTGCTACATAGGAAAATTTCCCTTTTCCTTCATAAAGGGTTTGATGTTATAGATATTAACTATTTCTTTATCGATTTATTTCATATTGAAGCAAGGTGGCTTATAAGCTTTTTCTCAATTTGGAGTTATGCTTGTTCTCAATGAGAAATTTTCTTCTTTATTAATAGGAACGAGGATGTGCTTGTTGCATTGTTTAAAGGAGCAAATTTATTTAAAATATCTTTTAAAATGCCCATATATTTCAATGGTTTAGAAAAGTAATTTCATTTATTTGATGAGAATATATAAACTATCCCTTTAATCTCATATAAAAATTCTAATTTCTAAAAAATGCTAACTATCTCATGATTATTGATATTTTTTCTATATTTCAGTATTTTCAAATATTGATTAAAGTAAATAAAATTAAATAAACTTTAGTGGCATCTTATTTTGTAAGGGCATTCCTATGTAGCCTTTATTTATTTGACATTGTTTAAAATACACTATTATTGAGTGAACTCTTGGAATATGTTGAAGCCCAAATAATTAAGCACCTCTTTGCACTAGCAATGCAAATGCCTTCAACTACATAGAGTTCTATTCTGACTCCTATTTTCTAATTTCAATTCCAAAGATGGAGCACAGTTAAAAATTATAATTGACTTAGTGAAGAACTGTGTACAACATCTTTTTAAAGGTCAAAAGCAATATATAGTTTCACCTTATACTAATCCAAAATTTATTTCTTGATGCTGAAGAAACATCATTTCTTTAAATGCCAAATTTCATGTAGGCTTTTGAGAGTTGGGCCTAATTTTTAGGTTTTTAAGGTTTCAAAATTACCCACTAAGTTTATAAATTTTTTAAATGTTATAACTAGAACCTTGACTCTTTTTTCCCATTAAATATCATTCTAATATAAGTCTTAGATGTTTGTATCATTGTTATGTAGTTCTCAATAGAAAAGTATATTTGAAGAATAAAAATTGGACTAATTACCTTCTAGCTAGTTACCAACTTGTAAACCAATATGCACAAAAATATTTGGCTTTAGGTTAGAAGCCCTTAATGTAAATTTTTACCGTACCTCTTCTCTTTTCAAATTATGTTTTTCTTATGACTTGTTTGGTTTGTTTATTTTTTTGTTCATTTGAAAAAAATTTAATAGCATATCTTCTAAAAGGTTAAATTTTTCACAACCATCAAAACCTTTTTTCTCTAAGCTTATTCTCAATTACTAACCTTCTCTTAAATGTACTTATTTGCACTCATTCCGAAGTGTAATCACTCATTCTTCATAGTATTTATTCTATTTATGATAAATTTAGCTGTCATGCATTGTGGCCATATAACATTACAATATTATAGTAATGATATAAGCATACCTTAAATCTTAAATAGGACAACTTATTAGTTGTGGTAGTTATTCATCAAACTTTAAGCATTTTAAACATAATAGAAGGTATTAGAATAATATCTTTGTTGATGATTTTTTGAGAATTTTTGTTCATAGAACTATGGAATTGTTAGCTTATGCTTTGTGAATCTATGTAAAAAAACATGCTCAAATCCAATGGATGTTGTGAAATATTTTTGAAAGTTGGTGTTATAGTGAATGTTATCTTTTTGTTTAGTAAAAAATGGACATATTTGGCTTTTTTCTCAAGTCATTAAAAAACATTATGGAAAGATCTAATCTTTACACATAATATATTCAAACCTATTAATAGAATACTTTTTCAACCACATTTCATCAAACAAAATTTAAATTTCCTTGAAAAGACATTTTTTGTTCCTTTCTTAAATGTCAACAATCGCAAGAAACAAACCCAATACCCTTTTATCAAGCTTTCTAAATTGTGTCCTTAATAGAGTTACCTTCTAAGTTAAAGGAGGAAGCTGACAATGTGGAGCCAATTAAAGAGATGGAAGAATTTGCATTTTGCTTCTATTCAGCTATCCTATGTAGGAAATTTGAGCATGCTTTGCTGAATTTTACCAGTGAAAAGAAAACTCATGAAAATAGAGATAGCCAAAATTCAATGTGTATTCTTCCTTCCCCCACACAAACATCATCTTTCTACTTTCTCCCTTTCAGATGTCTAGAAGTTTGCAAACAATGGTTTTTTATTACTTTTTAGAAAGAGGGGCAATCTTGAGCAAAGCTTCCCAAATTTGGTGACCTTTCCTTAAATCGTGATAGCAAGGTGTCTATCTTTCTATTGCCTCCCTTCTAAGCCGTTTCTTATGCTCTAATGTGAATAAATAGCAAGGTATCTCTTGTTTTATGATTTTTAAGGATGTGAACATCAAACTTCTCCAAAGTAACTATATGGAATCAGAATCAATTCCTGCATACCAAATTACTACTTCATCAACATATCATTTGAAGAATTTTGGGTCTCCAGATCATTGCAATCTAACTGAACAAGAAACTGGAGCAATTTTGGTCATCAAATAGATCAAAAAGTAGGTTCTTACCAATCAAAATGTTCCATTAAATATAATTTTTTATTATTATTGTATTAAAGTATTCTTCCTACGATGATTGCATCTCTAGAAATGCAGAAGACTTCAGTACAGATGAACTTGGACAATGTTTTTACTTTGACAACTGAATAGAATTCTTGCTTTAAGGAGAACTATGAAGGTATAAGTTTTTTTGTTGTAGTTCTATTTGATGTAGTAGGTGCATTGTTTAATGAATATCTTCATTTATTTATGAGTTTATGCTAAGCTTTATTCTTGGACTCTAGTTCATACTACGAGGGCTAGGAAAACTGCTTAATTAACTGAAGTCTCTAACGAATTAGTGATAGTCTTATTCAAACAATTCCCTTTTTATTTTATATGCTTTGCTTGTTTTAAAGGAACTAATTTATTCTAATATGTTCTAGGAATATAGATCCAATAAATGAATTAAGAATTCCTTTTTTGAAGTTTGGAATGCATTTTAATTATTTCAAGGTGGAACATTAAAGTTTGTGATATGTTATTACTACAAATGCAGTGATGTCAATTCTATCTGATTTCTTCTAAGCATAATTTGTCTTGTAATCACTAGTAATCTTCAATAAACTTAACATAAATAGCATTGATAATGATACTTTATCTTGTAATTATTACATAAACATTAAAATAATATTATGTCAAAATGGGAATTGATTACAAAAACCATACATATAAATAAGAATAATGACAACAAACTACAAAATATGATCTTAAACTATCAAACAATTGACATTAAATAAATGAAACGAGAATATGTTCAGTAAAATAAGTTAAATAATTTTGGAGCATCTACTGTAGTTGGAAAAAAAAAGAAACCGTGGAAAAACTTGGTAAAGGCATCAGACATCTTTAACTTACTCCAATGATCACAATGGACAATTGAAATAGTGGTTGGCAACATGTAGAAAATAGATAAATGCCTTATGTGTAGAACTTGCTTAGCATCCTATTTTATTATTAAATCCCTCTATATATGTTTGGATGTAACTCTCACTACCATTTCTTTCATTTTTATTTCACAACCACATATCTGTGTTTTTAAATAATATTACAATTTCTCTTTCAACTTTAAAATAGTGCACTACCAACCTGCAGTACAACTTAACCATAAGTTTTTATTCAGATGGAGTTTGTTGCTACACAAATGAAGTTTTTTTTATTTTAAAAACATTTCAAGTGAATTGTGTGATGCATAAGGATGATACTTCAACCTGACCTTCATCTGATTTGGATTGTTTACTTTGTTTTAGAGGTTATTTTCTTATAAGAGAATAATGTTTTAGTGATGTTAATTATGACCATTCATTCAATTTTTTTTAATTGAAAACTGTAAATAAAATTTCCTTAGTTGTATGATGCGTAAAATAATTGAACTCAATTAATGTTTTTTGAATTGTGTTCAATGTGCTATTATTAACCCCCTTGTACTTTGTGGTACTCTTTTAGCTACAATGAGAAGTACAAAATGCTCGAGAAGTTGTCAGAGCAGTCTATGATGAACTGTCACTCTATCCTTTCTTCACGAATTTTTAGATGCATTTTTTACTTTTCATTTGCTAGGGAAATGATCTTTTCTTTATATTATTTTTTATATTGGAACATTGAAAACTCCATTTTGGAAAAACTTTTTTTGCTAGCTATTTTGATCTACTTGGCTTTCAGAATCTCTTTTATCGTTCTCTTCAGAGTGAAAAAAGGAACGAAATAATAATTAGGTTGTCATATTTTTAGGAGTTAGCCAGTGACTCAATTGAGAGGCTTTTTTATGAAGTTTGAGAAATTGCTTTGTACTTTGGCCTTTTAAAAGATTCATTTAAAAATCTTTTAGCCATTCACAAAGACTTCATACAACTTTTCTCCTTCTTTTCTAAAATAATACTGGTAATTCTTGCATCTTTTTGTGCTTATTTATGATCTAGTAAGAGATATAACATATATTGTTATTCTCTAAGGTGCTTTATCTAATTTTTTTACCCTTAAAATGATGAATTTTGGCATGTCTTTTCACACAAAAGTTGATTTTGGGTGAAGCAAGGCCATCATTTAGCTATTGTCCTATTCATCATTGTTTTCAAAAAATTAAATATGTTAAAAATGAAGTACCTTGCTGGGGAACCTTTGAAGAGAAGTTTTGTAGTAGATAAGGAAGCTCATGAAAATTATTTTTTACTCAAAAAATATGTCATGTTATCATCCCTAACTTGGTATTTTGATATAATCTATTTTAGGGATGTGCCTTTGCAGGGAAACATTTACAACATGTTTGCATTAATCAAATTGTATTTTGACTTGAGTTATATTTTCCTTGTTATCCCTTTAGCTACTATGGGTGATTTCATAAATCATCAAGATACTTCACACTAATGAGTAAGGGTTTCTTGTATAGTAACGGAGATGTGAGTCCTCTTTTTACATTAATTCTTGCACCTTGTGTGAATGGGAAGGCATCTTATATTAGATTCTAGTTCTGTCACCAAATTGTGGAATAAAGTGTTTTTCTTTTTTTCTTAAGAAGGTTGGAGACTTGTCAAATTATTGTGATTAACATCA
This sequence comes from Vanilla planifolia, assembly GCA_023846275.1. Taxonomy (NCBI): domain Eukaryota; kingdom Viridiplantae; phylum Streptophyta; class Magnoliopsida; order Asparagales; family Orchidaceae; genus Vanilla; species Vanilla planifolia. The sequence continues at coordinate 125,871 of JAIUJO010000586.1, forward strand.
ATATAATTTCAATGGTTACATTTTGGTTTAATGTAAATGAAAACTATGTAAACCTTTTCTTCCAACAAATTCTATCATACCACATGGCAAGGTTCAAAAACCATTATAGTCCAAATCTTTGCAATGTTGCCATTTACCATAGCTAAATTAATCAACATCATCCATCCACAACCCATACTTGTTATTGAATTCAGTCACTATATGAGGAAAATCATATGGTTTTCCTTGAAGGTTATGCTTCCTTACTTCTATTGCTTGGTTTTAAAACATAGGCATATTAAAATCACAAATGATTCTATAAAATAAAACTTAGTTTATTTTATAGTACAACACTTATTAGTAGTATAAGGAAAAATTTCAAATTAGAATGGAGCTAAATTTTTTAAAAATCTTATCATATCATATAATTGATGGAATGCTTCCACTTTGTTTAAAAGTAGTCTTACTCATTCTTATTTGGTCATTGCTCTTATGATTACTTTGGAAAACATCTTATAAAATTTCATAAGTCTACTTTTTTCTAGATTGGCACTTCGATTGTAGAAATACCTCAAGATCTACTGCTCAAATCTTTTCTAGATTTCCTAAAGGCTTTCTCTTAGAGGTTTTGTATCACCTCTGTTTAAGTTTGTAGTCTTACTTCTCATGTCAAATTGCTAAACTTCTCAGCTCTTCTTTTGAAATCTCAAATCTTGGAGTGCAATTCTTGAGGAAATCTTTGAGAACCATTGGTGGAACTTTGTGCTTAATGTTTCATGTGTCCTAAACTTTCAAGCTCATCATCTCAAGTGGCTCTGTTCTTGAGTTCAGTATTCAAGGTTTCTTTGTATCCCTTCCGTATAGGTTAAAACTTCTTGTGGCTTGTAGAACTTTTCTTCAAGGTCATTCATACATATGACAAATGTTTTTGGCATATTTCAAGACTGTCTCATTTACATTTGTTGTTGTTATCTTCATCATTTGTACTTTTTTCAAGAATTTAAGTCGCTTCAAATATTTTTCAAGTTGAAATGTATTTGTTGAGTCTTTTGGTTTTTGTAAATAGATTATGTGAGATAATGAAACTCATATTTTCCTTGTTCCAAATTATTCTTAACTAGTCATCTATGGCATTTGTGCATTTTAGATGATGTAAAGTGGAACTTCTATCCCTCACCTAGGAGTGGTTTTGTAATTCTAAAAAATCATATACTTTGATAATAAAATTTTTTTTCCCATAATAGGGTCAGACATAGGAGATAATATCTCATGAAATTCCTTATCAAATATGAAATGCTCAAGTAATTTTTAGTTCTCTAGATTTATCAATATTGATTTCTCTTTATGGAAATAAGTTTGTCCAATAAACTTCATCATTGATTTTCTTTAGGAGTCGAAATATTGTATATGAAATTGGTTTTAACTTTCTTAGCCCATTTTTTTCCATTTATTACATAAAACCATCCAAGATATCCTAAAACTCTCTTATTGATGATGCATATCATGTCTCTTTCTATACAATTGAGAGATCTTCGACAACATCTTGATAGAAAATTGAATTTTTTAAATATTTTTGATAATTTTTTATAACTTTTATTTTATATTTATTGGATGGGTTTATTGAGAAATCCAAGTTGACTGGGTTCTATGGTAGATATACCATACACACCTTAAATGGGCTCCAAATAATTGATTTGTGGATGTGTTGATTTTGTGCATATCATGTCTATTTTTATACTTATGTTGAAGTGCTTCACCTACAACTTGAATTGGTTTGAACTACTCAACTAGTTTTGATAATCTATTATACCCTCTATTATATTAATACTTTCACTTTATTCGTTTTTCTTATTTCACAATCCAAGTTGAAAGGGCTTTATGGTAGATATAATAGACACACCACCTTGAATGAGCTCTAAATAAGTGGACTATGGATGGTTTGATTTAATGAAAATTGGGCATACAATAGATTATGATCTTTTGTCTTTGAGAGGCAAGAGTTATATCCTTTCATTGGATTCATATTTACTATGTTAATGGCCTTTGTCTTGTTATCAATTTGCTTATAAAGTTAGTATTCTAAGTCCACAAAGTGTGTGTTAGTAACTCAAGATGTATGCATACCTTTGTTAAGAAAATTGTGTTACTTTTAGCCCTTGATATCTTATTTGCACACTATGATCTTAGATAGGTTTTCTTAATCACAACAAGAAATTGTAAAATCATCTTATCATCAATAAGCCTCCAAGAAAGTCCATCAAGATGGTCTTCTAGGGTTGATTAAGTATCAATAGTGGTATGTATAGACCATACTTTAGATCAGTTAGTTTTGTAATGCTTTAGAATGTACTCTAATGAATGAACTTCTCTATGCCAGATTTCTCACTTGGCTAATATATTATCTTTGTAGGTTCAAAATAATGTTGTTAAAAATGTATTTGTCCAACGTATTTGTATGAAATACTATGATTAAATATGATTTTGTATGTTATATGAGATTAAATGTTTAGTTTTAAGAAGGCATTTTTGTTGGTTACAAGTGCGTGACATTTTTATGTCAATAATAAATGTCCTAGATTTTCAAAATTTAGATTTGGAAAGGTCTCAATGAGGCAAATCCAAGGCTATTGTTTTATTGGAATTCAAGGTTTTTTTGGGGTTTGAGGACTAAACTCAATATATGAACTTCATATTAAAATAACAATGTAATGCTAATTGAAAATTAGTTTCTTTTAAGTTGTATGGTAAGAGACATATTCTCCTCTACTTGATGTTGTTTTTCAACCTTATTTAATAAGGTAGCACAATTAGATGCTAAAGAAAAACTAAAGTAATAACTTAAAGAGAAACAATGAGTGAGAGATTGACATGACATTAGGGAAAGGTTGAGATTGTGATGAGAATTTAGAAGGGAGAGTCTATGAGGAGTTTCAAGGAGGAGCTTCCTAAGATGAAGAAAGCTTTTGTGTGTGTTTAGTTCAAAATCCTTTTTCATATTTTTGATTTGGGAGTCTTGCTTTTGTACGACTCCATCTAGCAATCTTTTAGGATTTATTTATTGCTGGGTGTTTCCAACTCTTAGGCATTATTTGATGATCACTTTCTACTTTCTTCTATCCTATGTATTGCATTGGCACTCATTTTTCATCATAAGTTTACAAATTGACCTTGGCCAAAACTTTTAAGTGTATTTGTTCTTCTTTAAAATTTGTGGGTATAGATTAACATAGATCAACTTCATTGATTTTCCCCATCAAGCTTAGATAACCATAACCTTCCCCTCTTTGAATTGGTTGCATTCAACTTTGGTGGTGATGTATTTTTTGGGTTCTATATTATGGTGCTTTTATCATTATAAGTTATTTCTGCATAATGATCTATACAAAGCCTTGAAAGGCTTTTATTAGCTATGTTACCTATTATTCCAATGATTGGTTGGAATCACCAACATGTATAGCTATTTGTTCATTTCCTTTCGTTAACTTTTTTCTTGGCCATATATGTCCAAGATGATGCTTCAATACCAAATGATTCATCCATAGCTTGTACCATTCTCAGGTGCAATTGATGAAAAAAAACTAAATAAATAGAGTGCCTTAAGCAATACTGTACCATCTTAATTTGCATAACTGGTTTTTTTTTAAATACCAAAATGCCTTTGGTGCAAAGAAAGCCAAAACGAGCTCAGCCAAGAAAGAAGATAGAATTCAAAGGGTCGGTTTCCCATATAATTGATTGTTAGTCAACCCAAAAAAAAACTACAATATAATATAGTATGATTAGTGTATGTGCCTTTTTCCTTGCCGTCGACAAAAGCATTAGTTGGGAAAATAATTGCATATAATTGAAGCCAATTTGCCCTGCTTTGATATTCCTAATTAACTACTTTCAAATTAGTCCCTTTCATATTTTTTTTAGCTTAAGTTCTACTAATAGGTTTGATGGAAATGACTTGATTTTAAGAAGCTTTTCTTTTGTATGTTCAAATGATTTGAATCAAATTTGATGCCACTTGATTACATAAGGAGTGCTCTACCAATGAGCCCCACTTCTTCTACGTCATACACATGTTTATTATAACTTATTGTTCTTATGATATTTAATTGTTGCATCTCATTGTGATTCCTATCTTACTATTTTTATGTGCAAATTATCATCACATCTATGTCCACTTGTTACTCTTTTCATATGTGCTATATGAGAAATTTTACATGCTGATCATTACAGTTGTTAAAGAAAAAATCTTACATGTTGATCATTATATTTGTGTTATCCTTAAACAAAAAAAGTGATTTATATCAATTTGAATACCTGCTCTGTTCTCCCATTGTGAGATAATAATGTTGTTCCCATAGGCTACTTAATTTGTTATTCTATTATGTTATGCTTTTAGAGCCTTAAGACCATTCCCATGGAGTGTGTAGCACAATTAAGTCCCTCATTTACGCCATGACTGTGTCAATAGATTTATGATCAAGAAAATTGAGGAATTCAAGTTCGAGAAGGCATGATATGATGCTCTTGATTTTTATTTATCTAGTGTAAATACACCACAATTCCTTATCTAAAAAAATCACTCAAATGTAGAATCTGTTTGGTAACCAACTATGTCAAAATTAGAAACAAATTCATGAGCTCAAGTGTTGCTTTGAAAATAGCCAGAAGATTACTGCAATAAGCTAAATCAAGTCTTTCCCTTTTTATTCTTTTTTAGGATGATGTTTTCATCCTATTTTTGATCCAAGTAAATGTTGTAGGAACAAGGTCTTCAGGAGGATATGGAGAAGTGTCATGCTTGTCATCTTCTTCTCTTGTTAGAGAGAAAGAATAACTAAGAAAGGAACTTGATGAGACAAAAAGAAAATTCAGAGATACTGAAAGCAAACTAAACAATACAATCAAAGACAAAGTAAAGCTTGAAGTAATTACTATTGTCACAGATTTATTACTTCGAGTTTTTTTATTTTGTTTCATTAAATGTGAACATTTCCTTTTTTTGGAGTGAGAAAGCTCAGATTGAGCAAGAAGTTAAGATTTTGCAAGGTGAATGAGCTTTGCTAAAATGCAATATGTTGAAGCCTGAGTCAAATGTTGTATCCCATAAAAATTTGCAGTAAATATCACAGATGGAAGTTTTCTTGTGTTCTATTTATACTAGGCCCTAAGCAATTGCTAGTTAGTTTATCAGCTAGTTAGTAACTAACAACAATGCAAGATGCAATATTGTAAACATATGAGATGAAACTAAAAGAACAAAGATTTATTTGCTAACGTGTTAGTATGGTTCGCCAAATCAAGAACGTTATTGAGCTTGGCTTGAGCATATGGAGAAGGTTTTTGAACTCCAAAGCTTATTTTCTCTATGATATTTGTCTTTTTCATTTATACTTGCTGTTAGTATTCAATTCCTTATATTAAGTGAATAGATTTCATTTGGTTTGGTACATTATGTTTGTTCCATGTATTATTTTAGGATGAGTGTCAAAAGCTTGTATTCAGTGTGTTTGAAGTGGAGGCTGATATTGCTTTGATGAAAGAGGCTTTGGAAATTGCAATTGGTGAAAAGGAAGAAGTTGTTGAAAATGAAATTCTAGAAGCATAATTGGATGTTATATCCAGCAAATTGAATACTGCATTAGTTGATGCAAAACTACTGGAGCAGCTTGTTAGAATTGTGTAAATCCCTCATATTGCATAGTAATTAATTTTTGAACTAATATTAATTTTTTATCAATGCTTCACAGCTTCTCTGCCATTGTACTTCAGCCATCTATTGGTTTTGATTTTATATTTTAGAAATTGAAGCTGCTTTGTCTTGTAAGAACAAAGTTCATCCGATTTAAAAGTTGCTACTAGAAGTTCAGAAGATTCCATCAGCTATCTATCAAGACAGAAGAAGCACATGGCATTGAAACTATGACTACATTATTTAATTCATATGCTTATTCATTGATTAGATCAACAACTTAAAGAAGTCATTTTAGAAGTTGAGGTTGTAAAATTTACCATAGACTCTAAAGAGAGAACTCTAACTAAGAAACTCAAGATTTCAAATGATGAAAATGTTCATCTTACAAACAATCTGTCCAAGGTATTTGCAAATAAATTTGGGACTGTGATTTATACTTTTGCAATGTGAATATAACAGGAAAAATCTATGAAAGTTAACTCGTGATATGAAGCCTAGAAATTTGGCATGAAATTTTGTAGGATTTTCAACTGGCTTAAAAAAGAAATGTAGTACATTGATTTTACTAAACGTTTGTCCACTATATTAATGCAATTAAAGCATCTTTTTTTTGCAAGTGAGTTTTTTATTAATATTATATATTAATTTTTAATTATTTCATCAAATTTATTAGGATTGATGTTAATCGCTGTCTTTATTTTTATTGTCATAATTTTGTATTAGGATATGACGATCCCTTCAAATGTATATAATTCTTTAAGGTTAATTTTTGGTATTATTCCTATACAATTTGAGTTTGGTATGTGTTGAATATGTTACTATTAAGAAGAGAATGTGGTCAAGAGTACGTGCATGAGTAAGTTTAGTGGAAGTACATGTGAGATGGTTCAGGTTATTTGGAGGCAAAATAGAGAGGTAAAAAACAAGGGAGGAAGAAAGAAAGAAATTGATAAGCATGAGAACAAAAACTTGTTCATTCAAAAAGCCTGTGAATGAAGAAAAACTAGTTTCTCTAACAAGCCATTCCAAAGGTGGAAAGTCAACTTAATGTAGCACAAGTTCAAGCTATGATCTTGATTTATCTAGTGCATACAGCCAGAAAATGAAAATGGAGAATTGAGGCAATTTTGGTGCAAGTCATGAGAGAATGTTCAAATCCAAGTAATCTTACTGAGGTAAGGAACTTCATGGAGGCATGCTACTAGCTTAATGATTCATTAAAAACTTCATTGAGATTGTCATACTATTGCATGTACTAATAAAAGTGAAATTGTAGTTTAAGAGAAAAATCATACACTTCCCCTTTTTAAAGAATAAATTATGGGCACATGCTTGATTTTTCCTAGTTTATGACTTTCTTTTAAGATTGCATTCAATGTGTTAAGCCGTGAAATTAGCATCATCTTGATGGTTTGAGGACATCTTCTAGCATATTATTTCATGCTACTACAAGAAGCTCATGAAACTCATGATCATACAACAAGGAGATTTTAGCATTACATCAAGCCATGAAACATTGGTTGCTGTCTTTGTTGGGAATCAAATTTTGCACACTTTGATAGACAACCACTGCAATACTTGCAGAACCTAGCAAATTTCAAGAGGCATGCCACATTAAGCACGTGACCTATTCGTAACAATTCAACATTGTCATCACATATAGGAAAGGAACTCGAAATAAGTTTGCTGGCTTTCTTTTAAAACATGCAGTAAGCAACTTTTGTTTAAGTTTTGTGAAGTGGGTCTAACTGAAGATACACAAGGAGAATGTGTTGAGAGATAACAAGGATATTGACTTTAATGGGGATTGATCAAATGTTAAAAAAATGAAAGCTATCTAATTTTCACATAGGTGAACGCCTTCTCTATTAAGGGATATAACTTTGCATGCCTTCTAATGGGTATTAGCTGAGATTGGTTCAAGAGACTCATATTTCAGTGGTTGTTGGTTGCTTTTGAATGAAAAAAAATACTATCCTGATCCAACAAATTTAACTTGTATAGTTCTTGTAAGAAATTAGAGTTTGAGAAATTTGTACAATGACATGTTGTTTATAGTATCATAAATTGGACCATCTGACAACCCTTATGAGGGTACAATTAATGATATTTTTGAGTATTGGATGAAAGTTTCTTCTATGTCTATTTATCTTTCAACAGGTTAGGCCATGTTTCTTTTGGTTGAAGACTATTCAATATATAATTTAGGATTTAGTCCCTAAAGCCCATTCAATTTAGAGTTCCAAATTGACACAATTAAAACTATCGAGGTATTAGCTTAACATAGTGCACAATAGTTTCAATAAGATTTGAAGAATACCCTTAGAAGTTGATGGAAGAGCCACAAAATGATAATAGGAAAAGGTATAATAACCAGTGAGTAGAATATGGTTTCAAGGTTAGTGACATTGTATGGCTCTATATCGATAAGAACTTTTAAAGGGTGTGGAAAGGAACCTAAAAAGCAATGTGGAACAACCCAGTTTGTCTTTAAAAATGTTAAAGGCAATGTTTGCTTGCGTATTCTTTATCCATATAGGGAAATGGATTTAGAAGTTTGTTTTGGGAGATCAAATAGTTCTGGTCAAACCTTCCAACATTGCAATTGAATGCAATCTAGTTGTGCAACCTCTTAACATTATGTTGGAGCATAGTGCAAACCTATTTTAGAAATTTCATTTCATGTCCAGAACTAGTTGTTGAGACTCACGAATAATGAAAGAATGTGTCTAGTTGAAGAGCTCGAAGGATGTCACAGATGTGGCCTAAGAAAATGTTCTAATGTGGGACGAAGGGGCTAAAAGAAGCAATTGTGATGATAGTATATGGAATGAAGAATCATATTTTTCTCATTTATTCGTTAATGAGAATGTAAAATAATTTATTGTGGATTATTCTTTTTAGCATAATTTAAAAGGAAAGCTTTTTCTAAAAAATAACATAAAAAAATATAATTTGGTAGTATATTATCTAAATTTTTCTATATATTCATAAATTTTAGTGTCAAATTAAATAAAGAATTATAGCTTTTATTATAACTAAAGTTAAGTTTAGAATAATGTAGATGTATATGCACCTTATGGGATAAAACAAGTTTTGATTAGTATGGAAAAAGCCAAAGAATAATAATTTCTCAACATGATATGTTATGTTGTAATACTATGGTAACAAATTGATACCTCCTATAACTCTATGTAGTTGAAGGAAAAACCAAGCTAAAGCTAAAGAGCCTATAGTATCCTTGATAGAAAAAATGTAAATGATCATTAGATGATATTTTAGATATTGAATTATTAGATAAGGAGTTACTCTCAGTATATCTCTAGGTTGATAAGTGTTTGATATTATTACATTTAGAGGATAAAAATATATCGAAGCTATATATATATATATATAGAAGCATAGTTTTATAATGTAAATTTTTCTTTTAAAGACAAAATTTTGTTTGACTAATATAAGAGAACCAAAAAGGGACACTACATTTATAAAATATTATTGTCTCCTAGTATTGTGGTGCTGGAATTATACTTTTTATAATATAATGTGGTACGAGTTGAATCAAGAAAAACTTGGTGGGCCTATCACACCAAGGGCTAATGATAATAATGAATGATTATTAAGTGATGTCTAAAAAGTTCAATCTCTGAGCAAAACATTATCTTAGCTTCTTTTTGGTGCAAGGAGACAATAGTTTTTATTCTCACATAAAAAATGAAGAGACAAATTCTAAATTACATATATAATACCAAGGTTTTAAGATATTGAGATACCTTTTAGGATAAAATATTTTTTATTGATATGAAACTATGAAAGAGAAAAAATATCTTAAAGTAGAAAGGTTAGGTTATAACAAAAAAATATTACAACATCACAAAATCTTGGTCTTTGTTGGGTTACAATTTTAATTCATATTTATTGATGTCAACCTACAAGTGATATTAATGGAGCCAGTTGTCTTTATGGCTATGCTCATACATGATTCCTTGTTACCAATGCCATGAGTGTGCACCATTTAACTTTGTTAGTTATATTCTAAGGGTTATTGTAGTAAAAAATTTTATGAAAAGTTTTAAAAGGAATCGGTCCAAGACAACGAGAACTTTATCTTTCCTTGCAACTCCCTTTCTCTAGAAAAGTGTAGCATTACCCTTCCATTATTGAAGGGGAGTTCTAAGAATAAATTATCACCAACACTTGAAGCCTATGAAGCCTCCATTGCATGGGTGGTGCCACTATTTTACTCTGAGTAAAACATCAAAAAAATTCATAAAACCATTTTGTTCTTCTCCTCGATTAGATAATAAAAATCTAGTACGAACAACTTGGAGTATAGATGGATTATATACTTCACTTATTAGTCATTTTAAATCAAGCAAAGAGTGATCACCAAATTTTCATTAGTGGAAATACTTGTCCAAAATATCATATTTACTTATAATAGGAATCATATGCATATCATTTTATGTATAAGGCTTGACCCTAAATATATAGTTGGTTTTGTTACCCATATCAAAAACACTGACAAAAGATTGAATAGGTTCTTTTGTATATGAAGGAATGTCATAGTACTCTATGTTATATTAATTTTAGCTTAAAATGTGATATTGATATTTAGAAGAGTACCTTAGGATACATACACTAGTTGTACAGTAGTACTTAGCCAAATGCCTCACCGTCAGAATATGTGCCTCTCTCCATAGCCAAATTTGAAATGTCGTCTTCTCAAAGGCATGTAAAGAGACAGCATGTTTAAAAACTCTTCTAGGAGAAAAGGAAAAGTTTGATTTTTATTATATTTAATGATTGTGGAAATGCAATTTGTCTTGTAAAGAACTTTGTTCATACAATTCAAGTTTCTTGATATCAGGCTATTGATTGATGGGGTATTAGCAAAATTCTTAGTGTAGATATTAAAATAGACATGCTAACAAAGTTAGCACTATTAACAAGCTAATAATATGCATTACTCTATTGAGTTTTTGAGAAAAATGTTGAGAAGGAAAGATGCATAAAAAGAGTTCAAAATTTGAAGAGATTACTTGTGTAGATGTCCAAGATTCAATTATCCCACTAAAAGATTATTAACATGTTGAGTCTGATTAAGTCCACTAAGGATGAATAAGAAGTTGCACAGGTCATATGTATTAAGTTGTATTTAAACTTGTAGGATTACAAAATCACAAGTCAAAGAAATTTGAACTATACAAATCCATTGGAAAATAGATGCTTGAGGGTTGAATCATATTGTTCTCACAATTCGATAATATACATTGATGGGCAATTGATGTAGACATGCAGATCAAGCATCTATTGTCCTTTTCTTTGACATGCAAGTGGATGGTGGTGCATGGTTTAGAGGACTATAAAGTGTCAAATAAGCTATCATAATTTTGGTTAAATCAAACGAAATATTTTAAGTGACTTGTAATCAATATTCCACTTTAAAAGATACCGTAGCTTTGAGGATGTGAGTCACTTGTTTGTAGGGAAAGCTTAGAGCAAAAGTGATAAAAGTAATGTTTCTTTTAAAACTATCTATTTGAGTTCTAATGAAGATGTTTGTAAGTATGAAAATGAGTTTTTTTTTCTTTTGAATTTTGGTTTTTCATGTGAAATTGCCTTTTTTACTATTCATGTATGTTTTTCATTATTGTAATTTGTAAAGTTGTTTGTTATCATTTTAGTAGGGTAAAACAAATGGTAGATTAGTGAATCATCGATTTGAGGAGTTAGCTATTATTTATTAAGGTTGTTCAGGAGTTTATTGGATGTGTTGCTTTGAACAAGCTCTGTTATTTAGGTGACCCGAACATTGCATTGAACATTCTCATTAATTTCTTCTTTACTCTTTCTCTCTCTCTCTCTCTCCTATTTCCCCATCTCTCCCCTCTTCTCTCACTTTAAGCCATTTCTTCCTCTTTCTCAATTTGTTTTTCAATCTAGTTGTTTAGTAAGTATTTATGAACAAAGCTAATTGCAAATGTCATTCTTAACTGCAACTTATTTTCCATTTTTCATTTCTGAGAAATTGTTAAGGTTATATTGCCCCGACCTTAGGAAAAAAAGGGGGTTATGTTTTGAATGAAAAAGTAATGTTTTCAATTTGTAGTTTAACATTGCATCTAAAATGAAGTTTCCCTCTTCTTTTGAGACTACTTTAGATTTAATACAACTATAAATCATGTAACTTTCAGTCGTGCTTTTACAATTTTGATATGAGATTTCCTCGATTTTTTTCATATTTGACTTAACTAGAATAACTCATTCCTCAACTATTATTAGTGTGGATGCATGCCCTTATAGGAAGCTTCAAAAAGGAAAACAGAGATCATTGACTTGCAGCCAAAGCATAGCTCAATGCAGGAAAAACTAGATTGCCACCGTAGGAGGTTGAAAGAGACTGTAGATGACGTGAAGCTCATGGGAAAAGTGTAAGGAAGCTTCCATTATGTTAAAAAAGAAACTTCACGCTTATGCATAGTATATTCTTGACTTGACAAAAATCGTTGCAGAGAAAGATAGAGCCATTCTTTCAAATATGTACTTTTTCTAGCTTGCTTCTTTACTCGCTTTAGCTCAACAAAAAGGTTAAACCTACTTTGAATTTAACAATATTTTAAACAATTTTTATTAGTGGATACATTAAAAATTTTTCATAAAATATGTTATAGAAAAACATTTTTTTAAAAGCATTCTATTTGTAAATAATTATTGAAAAAATTTGAAGATTTTTTATTAATATATCATGCAAAGAGTATTAATTTATTTGTTGTAGGAATTTTCTTAAAAAAATGGAATTAAATGGTTAATCTCAAAAATGACTTCTCACCTATGGTGTTTGGTGGGTACCATGTGGCACCCTTCAATTTGCTTTTCAACTTCAGGTTGTCTTCGCAAAATATTTCTTATTTTGATAACAAAATTTGCTACTTAGTGAATGAAGTTTAGGTTGAAAATTTATCGATTAAAACTAAAGTTCTACTATTGCATAAAAACTAAGTTGAATTCAACTAAAAATAACCCTTGAATCCATACTTTACATCAACTAACTGTTGCTCCATGCTTTGCTAGCCATCAACGGCATCTGATAGCTCTACTACTTTCTCTTTTTATTCCACACTCCCCTTTCAGTTGCACCAAAGCTTTCCTATATCCATCTTCCTTCTTTTTCTTCTTTTCCCTACTAAGCTTCTCCAAGTTAAACCTTCTCATTTCCTTCATCTCTCTCTCAACTCACTTTTCTTAATCTACTTGAGCTTCCACTCTCTGCCTTATTTATACTCTCATTTGTAACTCTCTTAATACAATCAAATATCACCTTCAATCCCACCTATGTTAAGCTATGAGGAATTAATTTATGAAATTACAAAAATATTATTCAAAAATTTTAAATGTATGTATAGATATCTTAAATTCATTACTAATTATATAAACTTTTCAAAATTATTAACCCATTGCCTTGGATTACTTTTGTGAAGCTCTTTTCAATTTTTTGTCTTATTAAACTTTTTGAATTTATTTAAAATCATGACATAATTTTTATTATTATATTAATTTAATAATATTTTAAAATATCAATATCATATTTAAAACAAATGACTTTATTACGTCAAAACCTATATTATTATAACTTTATTGACTTAATTTTTTATTTATAGTATAATATATATATATATATTCCAATCTTCCCTCCATAAAAATTGGCTTGAAATTTAGAAAAGTTTTGGCAATTAGACGATCATGTATGCTTCCACTTCCCATGTAGCTTTTCCTTCTTCTTGATATTTTTATAAAACATTTATCATTACAATAGCTTTGTTTCTTACTAGGTTCTCCATTTTTTTAAGATATTCACTTATATTTCTAAATAAGTTTGATTAAATTTTGATATTTAGACCAATATAATTAACAACATGACAAGGTTGTGGAATGCATCTTCATAAAATTAAAAAAGACGAAATACTTTATGAATTCTTGATATATAAAGAGTCAAAACAATCTAATATATCATTTGTCCAACTCTCTTAGAAACTTAGAGGGACCATTAAATGTAGATTTTAACTCATTTTATTTTTTAATTCTGATAATATCTTTCATTTAACTAATTTTAATAAATACATGATCTCTTTCTTGAAATTTTATTAATAAATGCATTGCATCAAAGTATTTTTTCTTCTTATCTAGAGTTATCTTTAATTGATCTTGAATAATTCTTATCCATTCATGGCATTCTCAATAATCTAGGGATCCAATAGAACTCTTTTTTTTTCTGTTATTCCAACATAAATTTAAGAAATACTTCATTTCATATATAGCCTCATATGATGCAATTTCAAAACAATATCGAAAACTATTATTATTAAAACAAATTATTAATGATAAATGACTTTCTTAACTTCCTCTAAGATCTAATATACAAAGTCTTGAGTAAATCTTTTAGAGTCTTAATGATTATCTTTATTTATTTATCTGTTTGAGGATGAATGACTTGTTTAAACTTCTTAAACCATTTGGACACAATTTTTTTATTCGAAGCCACCTATCAAATGCTCACATGTTAGCCACCAACCATGTGCACCATTGGTTAATAAGTGTGTATACGGCCTTTCCAGTTTAGAAGCTACACACACTAATATGTAGCAGTTTGTGTTTGCATAGATGGTCTCATTGTAATGTAGAATTTTTTTTTCGGTCAAAATTTACATGTTTCTTTTAAAAATTAAAATATTACATATTTTGTAATAAAATATTATATCCAAGCATTTATATAATTGTATAAAACTTTTATCTAAAATATTTTAAGATTCCTTAAATTTGAAAACTATGTGAATTTAAAACTCCTTGAAAGAAACTTCTTGAGAAATTAATCTCCTAATTACAAAAACCCTCTTCTCATTCATGTCTTCCTTAGTTGTCCACTGTTCTTGTGTTTCAATTTCATTTTTTCAATTCAAAAAAAAAGTATAGCATTAAAGGGCTTGACATGAAAATACCTTACAAGTCAAAACATTATACTTAATTTCACATAAATAATGTATTTTATTTTTTATAAAAATACTATAAATGTCAAGTCCAAGTCATGAATAAAGTAATTATGTTCATAATGATTTAGTTGTTTGATTTTTTACATAATCACTTTTTTATTCTACATCAACCCATAGCATAGATATTGTAAACATGCATCATTGTACGCATGATATGAATCTATGCATCCTAGAAATGTCAAGTTGCAATATCTTTAAATATCTATAACCTGTTTTAATAAATTGAGTCTCATTTAAATTTGATTATTTCATAACACAACCTAGTGGAGAGGATATATTTGAAATTATATTGTTATGTGTTTTGGTCTCAAACAAATTTCTTTTGTTTTACATTGGTATGTGTTTTGTTCAATTCATGATTATTAAAATAAAATATTCCAAAATTCACTCTTAGAGTATTTAGTATATAATTGGTTCTCTCTCATAATTTGTAAACTAATCTAAATATTATAAAATATTATGTTCATCAGTTCTGTGAGAGCTAATTATAAATTTATTTTACCAAATAATAACTTCGAAAATACATAATAATCTTTTCTTCTTTAAAAATTAACTTCAAAAATATCTCCATATAATATTTTCAATTGGTGATAGACAAACCATTGACCAATCTTAAAAAACTTCATTAATTCACAGAGTTCATCAACTTGACCATCAATTTTTAGTAAACGAAATTTATTCAATCGAAATCTTTTAGCTAATTAATTTTATTTCTCAAGTTATTTAAGTTAGTTAAATCATAATTTGCATGATAAGCATAAATTTTTAAAATCCTTTAATCCATTCTAGTTTAAAAATATGATGAATTGATTTTAGTTTTAAAAATTATGTAATGATAATTTTGGTAAATACTTAATATATTTAAGCTAACTCTATCAGATCAACTACTCAAGAATCTATGACAAGCATCCCCCATTGACAACCTTAATATTTTTCTCATAATTTTTATTTTTCTCTTCTAATTTGCACACTTGTTCATTATATATATATATATATATATACCATATATATATATACCACTTATCTAGTCATAATTGTTTATATATGTATTAGATAATAATTAGTTTTATAAGGTTTGTTGTAACAGTTAAAATTAAATTTGAATAATTTTATACTAATGATTTTAATAGCATTGTTTGGGAGAATTATATCAAAAGTTCAGAATTTAACAAATTTACATAATTGAGTAGGACAATGAATAGAATATCTTTTTGCTCAATTTATTTTCCTAGTGAATGGTCTACCACTCTAGCTTTATTTGAAAAAGACCAGCTTTACATAAAAAAAGAGAATAAGTTTTCAATTCTACATAACGAAATATATGTGACAAAATAATGTATCACAACTTATTATAAGATTACTAATAAAAATATACTCTACTTCAAACAATCAATTTATCATTAATAGTACAACATATTGTGTCCACAAAAAAGTTATTTAACCTAATCTTGTAATATTATCTTTGTATTAAAAACCATCATATGAATAATATAAAAATTGTTGTTAGAAGTCTCCTGCATGTCCTCTCATGACGTCTTATGTTTCTTTTCCAAAACACATTGGTTCACATGTGGCACATTTGTTTTATGATGATTTGTTTAAATGATTAAAAAAATGTATTAGGTCATTTAAATTATAGAAATAAAAATTGAGAAAGAAATACTTTTGATATATTTAAAATTATATTTAAAGTTATTTAAAAAAAGTATTCAAAAGAGTATTTAAAACCATGCATTCAAAAATACATATCATGTTTAAAAATAGTATTAACCAATTTAATTTAATAGCAGTGCAATTACAAGGTTGCACAATTACAAGGAAGATTAAAGAATATTCTCAAAATGGGTCCATGGACATGATAAGAATAGCAAATTGATGATTATTGATATCATACTCCAAGTAATAAAATTGTCGCTCATGACCACCATCAAGTAGCCTTCAGACTTATTGAGTTGATAATTCATGTGACATGTTCTTTTCATAATTTACACTCACTCTTAGAGATGAATACTATTCTCTAGCCAACAACCTCCAAACATGTGTCATTGAAAAATAGGCATATCATGGTATAATTAAAGAATGTTTAAGTAAAATAAAATAAAATAAAAAATAAGAACTTATTAAAGTTTTAGATCATTTAATTTCTTATTCTTAAATTTATATCTACACTTTAGACATTTTTCTTGGGCACATCACTTCTCCTTTCTTTTATCGTAAGTGCTGGCAAAGAAGCCTTACAATAGATTTTTTCCAAAAAAAATCTAAGCCTTCAATTCCCTTCACACAAGGTCCAAAAGTAAACACCTTCCCACACAACATTAAAAGTGGAAACATTTTCTATAAATAATTCTTAAAATAGGCTCTCTCTTCTCACATAGGGCTCAAAGCAAACACCTCTAAATCCTAGTTGGATTAAGCAAAATTCAACGATAACAATAAGAAAACTTTACAAAAACATTTGAAAAATTAATTTATTGAATATATACATATATATACTTTAAAAAATGATGCCAATTGGATATATAACTTCTGATAGCAGTATAAAAGTAAGTATGTAGTGAGTGCATTTATTAATGCAATAGGTTTTTTCATCTATTTATATAACTAACATGGTTGTCTGTAATTCTTAAAAATTAATAATTTTAGCTTACCAACCTCCCAAGTCTTCTAAGATATTTTCATATTCCTGTTTAATGCCTTAATCCTTGTTAGCAATGCTTTGATGAGAAAATATAAATAGCAAATTAGCCAAGCTAGACTTTACCACCGATTAGACGATCTAAACAATTTTTAAAATTTGTACAATTTTTATCTACCAAATTTAACAAACTTTTTATCAAATTGAAAATTTTACCAATTAATGAAGATCAAAATTGTTCATCGAACTTTTCTATAGCCTTTTGATATTGTTCAACTTTGAGTTGCTAACAATGAGATTATGCATCAAATAGTTTGATAATTTCTTAAAACAACTCAATATTAAGCATATTTTTATTTTATATTTAATAAATGGTCTAATTATTATCATATCATTACTAAAGAAGCTTGCCAATGTCTTTTAAATAGATTGATTTGAATTTTACAGAGGTTGATTTTGGCAACCTGATATGACCATTAATAAACTAATCTATTAGATTATACAATTTTTAACGGACTAGTCATTAGTCAATTATCGAATGTTTTGATGATTTTTCAATAGAATATACAAATGATGGCTGAGTTTAAACTAACAAATATTTCTTGATAAAATGTTTAATATCTATTAGAGTACTAGTCAGACGTTTAATACTTTTTTAAAGAAAGATCTTGTAGCCTATAAATTTAATTTCTCATATTATTTAAGTTAGTAAATTTTCAAGTTCGTAGAAAAAGTAAAATTTTAAAAATCCTTTAATAAAATGTTGTTTTAAAAATATGATGGATATTCTAGTTTTAAAAACAATGTAATAACAGTTTTAATAAATATTTTAAAAATTTAAGCTACTTTATCAAGTTAATCTTTTAAGAATCTAAAATAATCATTCCCAAAGTTCATATGAATATTTTTCTTATATTTTTCATCTAATTTGTACACTTGTTCTTTCATACTTCTTGAATAATAATTAACTATGAAAATATATACATCTTTCAATAATCTTGTATCTAATCTTAACGTGTTAAAATAATAACGAATCAGGTCAAACCTAAACCCGTCGTGCAATAACCCATTCTCTAGAAGTTAATCAGTCATCATTGTGAACTGGCTGCAGATGAGCGATAAAGCTCACTATGATTTTTTTCATCTCTCTTTATGTTATTTTTATGACTAATGGAGAAGATTAACTTTCTGTACGTGCACCACCTCTTTCATCTGAACTGTCTCAAACGTTCCCTTGGTGGAACTCCGAGAATTCAATCTTCGTTAATTGTTCTGTCGTGTTTGAATTTGGTAAGTCCCCACCACAACAACCACTCATTTAGATATATTGTTGCTCCAACGATAGTTGAGACATAAACCTCTTTATCTAACCTCAGACAAGGTTTTCGAGGAATACTGGAAGACGGTTGAAATTTTTGACGTTTAGGTGAATGATATTGTATCATCCATTTTTGGTGGATTTAACAGTATGTAAATATTGGTTTTCCTTGTGTACGATTTTTTGCATAATTTAATTAGGAATGCTTCAGAAAGTCTGTACGTTAAAACTACGGATACATAGATGCCTGATTGCAACGCTCGAGACATTTTTGTACCCTATGATTTTGAAAGCCTAATGCTTTTCTTGAAACTCTCATGCTTTTTTTCCATCTTTTTCAATGATTTGAATTTTTTACCATAAAAGTGGATCGAGGTAAACGAAGGTTAGTCTTATATTTTCATTTTCCACAAAAAAGTTTTTCCTTATTTTTTGTGTAATATGAATCAATGTATCACTTTGTTAGGGCATGGAATGCATTTGAAACATACGTAGAAAATGGAAAACAACCAACAGCTAGGATATACTGAGCCCTAGGTGGATGTTGCACTTTATAAGTGAGTGAGATATCCTAGGTTTGGAAGGCACTCCATCTTGATAACCTAGGCATAATTAAGGGAGATTTAATCTTAAACTATGCAATTTATGTTTAGGATCAAGGTTAAATGATTTGATTTTGTATAACAATATGAGTTATTATTTATATAGATAAAATAAAATGATAAATTGATAATAGAAACATAATTAATTTCAATTATTTAAAGGAAAGTATACATATTATTAATATAATAGTATTTCAAAAAAAATATATTACTAATTACCTAAATCTAAATGATAACAACACAATCAATAAAAGTAAACTCCTAAATATTCATCCCAATGGATGGTATAGTGTTGGAGGCATGTGATGATTGCTACTGATTACTAAGATAGATTTAAAAGTTAATATATGAAATAACATCTTAGTTTACAAAGCAAACTAATAGATGGAATCCCTTGGTAAAACTTGAGTAATAAAGATTGGGGTGTAGATATACACAAGGGAATGTTAATGGTATATGGAATACATAATAAAACTTTCTACATGAATATATTCTCGTAGGTTATAAGAAGTGAAATGAAACATAAAACTAGTATATAAAGTCTATCAAGCATGGTGTTTATAAATGAAAAAATAAGACATGCATCAATGTTCGAATGTTACTTCCAATTACTTAAATTTTTTAAACTTGTCAATTGAACTAACACCAAAAAACATAAATACCGGCATAAGTTATGAATATCAACATTATGAATAAGAAAATTTCAACTTCTCCAATCACTCGTTTGAATTTCAACAATACTTATGATAAAAAAATAGAGTTTGTATGCATCAATATTCTAATAAATCTACATGTTACATATACATATATATAAGTAATCATGTACATCACAATTTACTTATCATAACCCATACATAATATAATCACTTTGTGGATATATTATGGTCACATTAAAATAGGAGGAACATTATAGCCAATCTAAAACGAAGTGAGGAAATTACTAACTTTAAACAATAGAGTTGTCTCTCTGAGAGCTTGTTGACCTAGTTATCCAATCATATAATAAAAATGTTGTCATTAATTATGACATTCAACATTCAATTACACTTATATATAATCAATCATAGAGTTATTAATAATGATGTAATAATATTATGCAACATGATCTTTAGAGGAATATGTATTCTAGGTATCACATGAGCTATAAATTTTTATGAAAAAGTATGATGTTCAACAGTAAATATGCTCAATTAATTTCTTATGAATAAACTTAACATATAAATAACCAACTTGTTATAACATGTTACGTGTTTTCATATTGAGGTCAGGCAACAACTACAAGAAATGAACTCGCGATAGGTACATATAACTTTTATTATTTAGTGAAAATGAATTAGATATAAAAATTGATTTAACTTAAACTAAGAAATCAATGTAAGTTGGTCATGTTGTAGAATGCATTCTTCAAATTTTTAGGTGTCACTTATTACAAAATATATGTGTTGGATCCAAACTTCTTTTGGGTGAGAAATGTTACCTCAACTAGTGTTGAATTGTACAGTTGAAAATTGATGTCCAAACCAAGCATATGTTGTATACATTAAACATATTAAATTTAATGATTCAATTTATTTGTTCTAGCTTTAGTCATTTATTCAACTGATTTTAAACAAAGAAACTTATTCATGCTTTGCTCCTTCATTCCTCCACAATAATTTGTATCATACCTATATTAGCCATTCCTACAATTGGCTCTACATTAGTCCATTGGGCAATTATTGCATTTTGATTATTTTTTTGTTATTTGTGTGTATGTTGCTTGTCTGCACTCATGTTTTTCTATTTCAGAAGAAATAAAAGGCTAAATCACGTGGTGTCATTATGTGTCATATCTTAATAATATAAGAAAAATCCATAACTTTGACAACAAGCTGGAAATCAAGGCCAAGTAATTTGACTTCATATCATTAAAATAAAAAGGATATATGTTAGAGAAGAATTTGGAAATCAAAGCAAACAAGTCTTATTTAATTAAAAAATATACACATCATCTCACAAAATTTTATAATAAAAACTTATAATGTGAACAATATATTGTTATTCAAAAACCAAATCTTGAAGATGGTTAGATAAGTAATTAAGATAATATAAAAACACTTAAATATACCAATATCAAAAAGTAATTTATTACTAATACTCAAATGGCAATTTACTAATCAAGTAAATTGGGTTTGAAAAAATATATAAAGTAATGTTTGAGGTTCTAACCAATTAGTAGATGAAACTTCATGTCACAACATCTATGACAAGGTGTAGGAGAATGAATTCTCTACAACATGCGATTGAATAAGATTAAAAACCAAAAGTATGGAATATTCTATCATGTATATTATTCAAGAACCATGGAAGTAAAGATGTTCATCAACTCTTAAAAGCAATTTAAAATTATTTATTCTGATTAATCATGCTAATCAACTTAATTTAACATAACATAAATGTTCACAAAATTTATGTACATCAATATTGTCCAATATGTATTTGTCAAACTTGCCAAATAGACAACATTTACAACCATACACACGATATAGCTATTTGCATCACGATCCACTATATTCATGCAAAGAATAATATATATATATATATTCATATATGGAATCATACACCTTGTCATCCAATCGCAATAGCTCATGGGTAATATAATTATCATGTCGGTTTGGCTTAGAAGGATGTTCACTGCTATTCTAAAATAGAAGTCATGACTACTTATGATTTTTTATTCGATTAAACAACCTTTATACAACATAATGATACCATTAACCACTATGTCCCACATACAATCATGGCCATATGATCAACGGTGAAGATATTTTAAATGAGGTGCTGTTATTATGCATCATAAACTCCATATAAATCATTAATATTGTAAATAAATAATTATAATGTCAAATGCATTGAATATGGACAAAAAGTCATATGTGAATAAAGTAAGAACATAAATAACCAATATGTCAATTCATGTATTTGCTATCCTTGGAGATCATACACAAATCACACTATACATATGACTTAACAATTTACATCTAAATTTTCTTTATACTTAAGAAAAATGATTACAACAAAATAAGGCCTTACATGAATTTTAATATTTTTTAGAATGTATATATTAAGCTTTATTTATCATATGTCATTGAATTAACGAGAGTGTTTACAACAAAAGCCATAATTTTTGTCAAATATGTAAAACTTGCATATTGCAAAATGCACTACAATTTGGAAATCAATTTGCACAAATTTTGATGTGAGCTACATGTGGGACATCTAGTTAACAACATATTTACTTGCATGGATAATACTAATAGTAATTCGGTATCAATTAAAAAATTAATTTTTGTACCTAAATCAACAACAAATTTAATAGATAATCATGAAGTGATGGTTATTGATTTGTTGAGATTTAGAGATCAAAGAAAGAACATGCATGTGACCAATAAGTTTTATGTGCAGACCATGGATTTAGGATAAACTATGGCTATGGGGCAACAAGAGGACAATTTAATATTTAGTCGTTACAAATAAAAGGGGGTCTCCAACCATTACAAGAATAGTTATAACCTTTAACGTAGCAGAATGGTTGTCGTTGGGGAGTAGAGAAGATGGTCCCTACTATTATTAATATGTGGGTTGGTCTAGTTGGGGACTTTTATAACCTATTTATTGTTCATGTATATAATTTATGCATGTTTGAAGTAAGTCGTATATTTATAATGTTCTTAATGATGCATGTAATTATATAATAATTGACTAAAACATAAATATTGGGAAACTATGGAAATCTGGTTTCTTTTATTGTACATGAATTGTTAAGTATAATATGTTGTTGCTTAATATACAGTACATCACCGCTTGAGAATTATGAGTAATATGTCAATGGTATAAAGACAAAGCAAAGAATCATATACAATGCATGAATTTCTATATACGACACATCGAGTTTATAAGGGCCAACGAGAGAATTGCATACAATACATGAATTATTATGTATGATAGGTTGATTCGATGTACAAAACAAGAAGAATAAGAATTGCACATAGTAAAGAGTAATAGCATATATGGACATACTAAATGTAAAGGTGATGTACAGTGCTTCAACCTGATATAAGTTTCCTGAAAGAATTAAAAGTTGCCTGTGAAATAGTGGGATAACTTAAAAAAATTATTATGAGAAGATATTTTTGATTTATTTTTTATATTTATGGGGAAAGCTTTTCGAGAATTAAATACATAATAAATTGATTTTTTAGTTTAGGGATTTATTTTTTATATATATTTATCAAAATATTGTTGAACATATTTTAGAATATGACTTGAAGTTTTACTAAGTGAAACATGGAGCTTGGAAATCAAAATATGTGTGAGGAAGAAGAGAACCATACTAATCAAAAAATGGCCATAATAGCTCAAGGGAAAGGTCATTAATTGATGGGAGAGTATATTAGGGATACAGTTTAGGAGGGTTGTTATGCCAGATAAAAATGAGAAGAATGTGAGAATGAATCAGGCAAATTATCTTATTGAGCAATTCTTAAGCTTATGTTCACCACACCTTGCAGGCACTATAGATCATTTCCAAGTAGATGACTAATTAGATAAGATTGAAATGTTGTTAATAGTATGGTGTGTGTGGACCGCAAGAGAGTATTTGTTGTAGTAATAGTATTAAATAGTGTTGCTAGGCATTGGTGATAAGGTAATGTAGAATCTAATTTGGAGGAAGAGCACATTTTGAAATATCTTGAAGATAATTTTATCAAGCTTTTTTGGAATTTTATATCCTGAGTTGGATGTAGAAAATATGAGAGATGAGATTGGCCTTGTATGCATTGGAATTATTGGCTATGGAGAAAGAGATGAAAATTATCTTGGAAGGGCCTATGAGAGAATTAATTATGCATTTTATCTTTCTTAATTAATTCATGCATGAACATGTTAGACGTATTATATGGCATTTTAAGTTGGCACAATATTTTTAACATGCATAGCATGACATATGTCACTAATTTGCATTATATTAAGAAAAAAAATAGAAAAATCTATTTTATTAAGTAAATAAGATATTATTTTTATGTGTATCAAAATAAGATAATAAAAGTTAAACAAGGATTTGTCTTAACAAAAAGGTTCTTATATTGAAAGAGAAGTCATTTTGTTACCAAATGGTTTTATCACATTTTGAAGAATCGTTTAGTGGTGGAATCTAATAATAGAACCAATGATGTGTTGTATCTCATTCTTGGGTATTATTTAGAGGTGAAACCTATTTTTAAAAGAATATCTAGCTTTCTATTTTTTGGACTAAACTATAACTGTTAATAGAAAGGAAATGGAAAATGGTTGAATAAGGAAAAAATATTTAATTAAAAGGGGACTTTTTTGTAATGAAAGTTTAAAATAAAGTCAAAATAATTACAAAGAAAATTTAAAAGGATTTAATGTAATGCATGGAATCACTGCCTCGATATATTAATCTAATTTTTCATAAATTACAATTGATATAATATATTTTGTTATTGGGATCTAACATAAATAATGAGCCAATCTTGTAGTGTCTTGTATTTTTCTTAGATATTTTTTTCTTTTGAGCTAGTGATTTTTTGCTTAGTTTGTTTTGGCGAAAATATTTTGCAAAACAAAGACATATCATAAGAAGATTGTAGGCTAATTATTTGCTCCTATGATAATCATACAACAATTGGAAGTAAATTTAAACAACAGGTTGAAGAATAAAGATTATAATGTGACATGACCTATTGATGATTTAAAGACATAATAAATGTAAGTAGCTTATGAAATGTTATTTAGAATATATCATTAAACTAATAAGATTCTTTAATAATGCAAGGTATACTTATCACAAGAATATAAGGGAGCAATAAAGGTAATATTAGCTTTATGGTTTCTTAACTTTGCTAATATGACTGTGTTAGACTTTTATTGATATTTTATGCATGAGATGTTGTGACAATTATATGTATGATTTTGATGCTTGATAGAATTGTTATTTTTATTTTTGTTGTAAGAACTATTTAAATTATGTGAATCATGCCTTTATGAAAGAAATTTCAATTGTTATTTTTTTAGTAGTCAACGTGGTTTAAAAAAACGATACAAAGGTTTTGAAAATAGAAAATATTTTTTTTCTAAATAAAGATTTTCTATTTCTCAAAAAAAAGAAGTAAAAGTGTTTATAGTCATCAAGGGACATTCAAGTATGGTACTTCTTTTTTGATGCTCAAGATTGCATTAGTGTGAAAGAAAAGTTTCTATACAAAAACATGCAAAAACAATTTATGAATTCATCAACCAATTGGAAATGGGTGTCTTTGCATCTTACGATAAGAGTAGCTTTCTTAAGTCAAGCAACATTTAGTATCACACCATGTATAGGTTGAGTGGTCAAATTAGCATGAAAAATGCATAAAATTAATGCAATATATTTGCTTATAATCTAAAGTTGCATTCTTTCACTAATTGTGACAACCCACCTTTTCACAATATGTCATCACAATTAGTAAAAATGTTGTCTTTTTTAGTTATACAATCTCAAAACAACATCTTGATCATAAAAAATTGGAATGTACTAAGGCTAAGTTGACTAAGATTATCATACAACATTGTCTTAACATTGGCAATTGTATTTGGTTTCTAGCAAAACATCTTTTTAAGAAGATCTTGTTTGTTTCACAAAATACTTTAGCAAGTTTAACCATTGAAAGTATAAATTCTCCTTAGAGATGAGATATTCATGGTCATAAATATTGTATTTTGTGAGAATTAATTAGCATCTAGGTCAAGTCTAATTTTATTGAAAGAATTGTGGTTGAAATTGCACTCCCAACTCTATTTGCTGCAACTTTTATTGGAGTTAAGATCTTCTAAACAACTAATCTATTTACTCTAACTTGTTTAAGTTGTAAAATTGTGAGAAAATATTCTAAAAGTACCTTAATAATTATAGGTGCCTTAGGCTTCTTACAAAAGGTTGAAAAAAACCCAAGTTTAGGGGAGTTCATATTTCAAAGGTTTGTATAAGTTCAAAATCCATGAACAACACCATTAGTTGTTTCTTTATCAAATAACGAATTAATTGTTAGTCCTAATTAAATAATTTAACGAATTATTTTAAATTTTTGTTCTTGTAAATATGGAACTTGGAAAATAGTACCATAGATTCCTTTTGTTTCCTCACTAAAAGTTTAGCATTAATTATTCAATTGACTAATAAATCAAAATTAGAAACCATAAGATAATAAATGATATGATTCACAAGATGAGGTCAAGAAGAAAAGGAAGAATGGAAAGGTGAGGGATAAGGAAGTGAACTCATAGTAGTCGACTATGGTGGAATTGATGGCGATGAGGAAAAATAGTGACCTCTTATGGTAGTGGCTAATGGAGCTCTTTTGTTGTGAGGACGAGGCTAAGGTTTTAAGAAAAGATGAAACATATAAAGGAAGTGGAAAGATCTATAGATGATGGCAATTATGATCTATAGAATAGTGGGTATTTGAATTGAAGGCAAACTAGTGGAGATTTATTCGCCAAAATTGTTCTCGATTAAGAAGGTTATCTTACTTTGAAAGCAGAGGTACATTGTAGTGTCTAACCTTATTGGTTTGTTTTGATTTCAATTTTTTGTATTATAATAAAGCCATAATTGATGTCTAAAGTGCCAAATGGGCATGCCTTTGATGTATATGGTATAATTGATATCATTGAGGTTATATATGAGGTTAACATGATTTGATTGTTTTTAGGAAGTTCAAATGTTTTATAATTATGAACACATCTTACAAAATTGGCCAAAGGGTGAAGAAAATGCATGATGACTTGTCCCAATGTAGAGCTATCTTCGAGAGATAGTTGAACTTAATTGATGAAGCTTATCTATGATCTTGAGATCTCTCAAAGCTTGTCGATTGGTTATTCAGGAGTGTTAGAGTCCATTGATACTTTACCTGAAGGTGTCGAATATGAATGCTAATCATTAGTAGGAAGTTGTTTATA
Source organism: Vanilla planifolia (assembly GCA_023846275.1). Lineage (NCBI taxonomy): Eukaryota > Viridiplantae > Streptophyta > Magnoliopsida > Asparagales > Orchidaceae > Vanilla > Vanilla planifolia. Next base: position 153,145 of record JAIUJO010000586.1, read on the forward strand.
CTAGTGCGATAGAGATAAGCTATCAAGGGATGTCCTTGAGGATTAACTTGTGGTTATCAAGATATGGAGGAGGTATATAGCTCAACTTATATTAAGTTAAGATCTAGGTGCATAGTACTTCCCTTGATCAATTTTCTTGTCATAATTTTTGTTTAAAAGCTAATGAAGATAGCTTGTTCATGTAAATTTTAATATTATCATCATCTATTGGTACTTTTTGATAGACCATCTTGATCAATTTTAGTTGACATAGATATTTGGTTTCTATTTTTTTTGTAGTCAATATATATGCCTTTCTCCCTTTTAAATCATCAAATTCTTATACAAGTTTTTAATGTTTGTTTCATTGTATCCTTACTTTGTGGCTTTTTGTCTTGCTAGTACATATCTCTTTGAGTTCTCCATACCTATGCACTCAAGTCATGTTCTATAAGAAAATTACTTTTTAACCTCAATTTTGTACTTCTTGTTTTTGGCAACAAGATGATTTGTAATTTTGGGCACACTTTTTTGATCTTTTATGCACTAACCCAATTGGACCACCAATATAATTGACAATGTTATCTCGCATAGGATTTGTGATTTGATTTATCTCCTAGAACGTAAATCAAAGACTTTTATTCTTGAAAATTTTATTTTTTTATCTTTATGTTAATATTTTCTATTCTTGGGCAATTCATTTATTTTATCTCTTGGATTTTTTAATTTGGACATCAATATGATCATTAATTGATGTTTGATGGTCAAACATTTCATGGTATCACCTTAAAACCTTTACAATCAAGAAGTTCTTTTTTCTGCACTAAGAAACAATCAATGTGTTTGACTATTCTTTTCAAGTAATTAATGCAACTTTTGTTTCTAAGAAAATACAAGCAATAATAAAATCATATGCTGAAGTGAACTAGAAAAAATTTAACTATCTTTATTAACTTTCCCAATCCATAACCACCAAGATATTGTATAAATTGTTTTTCTTTTTACTTTATGCTGTTTAAGCTCTTAAAATTAAAAATGTTTTTGTGCATGCTTAGTGTTAACTTTTCCAAATCAATCTAAACTTTTCCTTAACATATTTAGTCCTTTTTAGTAGTGGTCATTGCCAACATTTATAGCTTGCTTTGTTATAATGATCTTTGAAGCTATGATCCTTTCACTAATCCTCATATCATCTATTACACCTTTTAAATTTTTATCCAAAATTATGACAATTCTATGTCTATCATGTTTCTATCCTAATTGTCAAAACTTAATCCATTCTTTTGCCTTGTCTCATATTTACTTAGCTTTTTCAACACACAACATTTGTCTTTCATTGAATAATTATATTCAAAAATTCCATTAGCTTTATAACTATGGTACATATATTTTAATATCCTATAATAATTCTTGTGCCTTGGACTGACTTTTTATACAGTCTTCCAAGATAATGCAGTAGCTCTTGCTCATTTAAGACAACATCCAAATGTGTAGAGCTAGTGCTCACTTGTCACTTTATTCATATAATAGGTTGCTTTCCTTCCAAGGGTTGCATTAACATTAATGCAAATTTTTTTGGGATTCACGTCATTTTTTTGTTAGTTTTACATAGGTTCGTAATTTCATAACATAGTCCTTCACTTTGTTTGAATGGAATCTATACTTGGAAGAAACCTGTTGAACATGTAGACTATTTTCGAAGGTGCAATTCTATGGTTTGATTGCCTAATCTCTTGAACTTAGAAGTTGGAAAGTGTGGTAGAGTAGTTCTTAGGCTGGCATGTATTTTATTCACGAAATTAAGGTTCAATGATATTGGACGATCTACTTAACTTATGTTACATGCCAATCCATGTCAAAAAATGTGACTAGTAAATCTGAAAGCATTTTAAAAAAGATAGAGACCAATTAGATTTATATGGCATTATTTCAACAAGGAAAGCAAACATGGGCCATTCATAAAATGAACTAAGCATGCCGCACTAGAGTCCATATCATGTGGCGAAGTGATCACATGAGATCTCAAGAAATTCAAGAAAACATCAGTGAACAGTAATTGCGACTAGAAATTTTAATAAAAGGAATTCCAGACTTCAGAGCATGCACTTACAACATGTAAGAAATTGCAAAAAAAACAATGGAGATGATCTTTTCTATAAAAATACATATCAAAGAAAGAAAGTAGCAAAAATGGAATATTAGCATGAAGGAAAACCATGCACAATGAATAAAGGAAAGAAAACAATAAATATAATTCCAGAATCACTGAGCTCCAGAAATCTTTGATATGCATTCAAAACTTAACAAACCTTGGATTCACTACTTGAAATCTTAGTCATAGCTTCTTAAGAGTTCTATCCAAAGTTTTTGGACTTGGTTGCCTTGATCATTATCTAACTCTTTTGTTCAGGCTTCTAGTTAATCTCATTTAGTTTGCTTCCTTGAATCATTTAGAGTGTAATAATTCAGCAATAATATTATGTAGTTTGAGTTCAAGAAATTGGACATAAGCTCAACAAGCATATATACACATGTTTATTAGTTTATAAAATTGTTTGTTGTGGTCCATATTAATTGTAAGTATTTGGTATGTTAACATTGGAAAAATGTTACATATAATTTATGTTAATTATAAAGGAGTCTATTTTACATTGGTCCTTGGAAATATTAATGTTGGGTGTATAATGAAAGAAAATCGTAAGCAACTATTATATGGAGGAATCAAATTATTTTATGCTGAAAGTTTTCTTTCGAGGTTGTAAAATCAAAGAGGTATTTAGAAACAGTGTTGATGAAAACAATTCCTTTGATGAGGAACACATTCAAGCTTTTAAACTAGAGCCTTGGAAAGTTGTTTAGATGGCTCAAGGGAAGAATGAAGTGTACTACATTATGATGTTAAGGTCATATCTTAAGGTCACTTGGTCAAACAATAGTTTTATTGCATATATGTTTTACTTTTGAGTGCTCATATTTTTGAAGGCACAACATAAAGGTGGAGGAAATAAGTTTTGTGTTGCTGATCATTCTTAAATATTGACAATAGCTTAAACTAATAAAATTAAATAAATAAAGTCCTCTCTAGATTCTATTTTTATTTTCAATTGAATAGTGATGGTTTGAAAGAATGTTTGGCTACAGATCAAATCATATGAGTTTTACATTGTAGAATATGTCAAAATATTTCTTTGGATTAGCTAGTGAACTTTGACATTATTTTATGTGCATTTAAGAATTTTAAGCTATCGAATTTGATTCTTTGATTTCTATATAAGTTCCTCTTATTTGATGCACTCAAATCTGTGTAATTTTCTTAAACTTATATTTTAATTTATTATTTATCTTCTCTTCTAGTGGTTGAATTTGGTTTAGTGTATATGTTGTAGATAACATTTTCTGTAAAATTTTTTTTAAATGCTATTTTTTATCAGCAAAACGTTTCACTAACAGGTACAGTTTTTGCATATTGACAAACAAGCAGTGGTAAGTTGTATACCATGAAAGGATCTACCAGTCAACTGGGAATCATACTGCTTTCTGTTCATGAGTTATTTAGAATTATTCAAGAGGTGGTTTACCTCTACAACTATAAATCCTTCCAGCCATTTTTTATGAATAATTTTTCATAATTTATTGTCATGATATTTTATATCTTTCTGGTATGTTCCTTTTAGAGGATTTTTATCTTAATTTTTTTCTTTTGTTAACTTGCCAATTTGAACTAATAAAATAGTTTAACATCCATGTCCTTATTTACTGCATAGAAGTCCCTGAGTATTAAAAATGTTTTCATGCACCAGACATAGACCTACTTGTAATTGTTAGCTTAACATTTATCTACTTGTAATTGTTAGCTTAACATTTCATCTCTAAAAGGAATCAAAGTTTATTTAAAAATTAGTTTAATCTTGTATTGTCAACATAGTTATCTATCTTTATTTTTTTGTCATTCAAAAACTTGATAGAGAGTTCCATGTTTGAGTGTCTTACATGGAGATATACAATAAGGAGATCAATGACTTGTTGGCTCTTGGGCATCAAAATGTTCAAATTCACGAATCACTTAAGGTATATTTCCAGTTTATTCACTTTTGCTCTACATTGGATCACTATGAACTTTATTTATTTCTTTTTGAATCATAAGTTCTGCCTTATTTATGAAGAGAAGCATATATGTTGATGGTTTCAAAGAGGAGATTGTTACCTCCTCTGGGCAAGTTCTTCAACTAATGGAATTTGGTGAATGTCAAGCCAAAACATCATTTCCTCATTTCAATTATATTGTTATAGCATTACAACCTAAGGGCAAAATTTCTTTTGTTTTATAGTTCATAACCACACTGGGGAGACAAACATGAATCTTTACAGTAGCTGCTCCAATATAATTTTTGGCATGGCACGCACATTTGTTTGTTATCAAGCTTTCTGTTAAACTTTTTTAAGTATCTCAACCAATTAAATTTAATTCTAGATTATTGAAAGTAAGGAGAGAAGTGGGGAAGGTGATTCAATTAATTGTTTTGATGTCGTTCATGTATCTATTTTGGTATGTTGTTTTAGCGGCTAAATAATCGTGCTTTTGTTTTGTTTTATTGTCATCTCTTATGCTTCTTTTTGGAATAATCCATGATGGTTTGAGTAACATTTTTTTTCTTTTTGATAGGAATTTGGTGGATGTTGCTGGATCAAAAGTGTTGTTAGAACCGGTGCAGATGGTGCGCACTTGAGAGTAGGCTCATATATAAAATTGAAGAAAAACAATATAAATAAATCAAAGTGATGTATATATGACATTATATGAGATTTATACTTACATAATAATAAAAATAAAATATTAGAAAAAAGTGAAACAATACACGAGAATCTGGCATATCGAGATGCTAATGTGGTCGACTTTATTATCATTTGTCATTGACTTAGGTTCAAATCAAAATATCTCATAAAACATGTAAAATAAAAAATTTATGACATTTGAAAATATAAAAATACATAAAGTTAATTGAACTCATCAAGATGAGTCGAAAGTCAAATGTTTGAAACTTATCAACCATAATAAGGGATACTTAAAATTATCAAAACAAATAAGTTTAAAAAATGCTAATTTTATATTTTTAATGTTAAGTAAATATATGTTAAAACTAAAATGACATAAATTGAAGTTATGTAGCATAACCAAATCAAAGCAATGTAAGGGTCATAGGGATGAGATTTAGAATTACAGAGCAACATAGCAATATAAAAAAAACTTAGAAATAAGAGATATTATGTTTGGTAACATTGACTTCTGTGACATTAAGGTGAGCAAGTGTGGCAAACTCGATCCTCAAATGTTCTGCGAATCAAAATGCCATCTAAAAATTACCAAACAGAAAAGCGCATAAAGAATAATATGTTATTATTTTAATATTAAATAGATATTTATTAAAAATAGAAAAAGATAAATTGAAGTAATATAGTATAACAAAATTAAGGTAATATGAAGTTTAAATAAGAGTAGATTTATAGTTACATCATAATTTAATTAAGTCAAAACAAAAATTTTGTAAAATTATGATAAATTGAATGGAAGGCTACATTCCAGTTACTAACTAGATTGACGATATGTTCATTGATCATCAATTCTTTTATGAATCAAATGCCATAAAAGCATTTTGAAATAAAAAATGCAATATTTAAAAAATATAGAAATTAGTATTTAAATAGTTTATGCTCATAGAGATGAGTCCAATGATGCTTTTTCAATGTCAATTAAATGTCCTTTTGATTTATTAAAAATTATCAATTTAAAAAAAGAAGAATGATTATACATTATTTTTAATCTTAATTAAATATATATCATGACTAAAATTTGCTAAATTGATGCATTCTAACATAATCAAATAAAAATAATGTTAAGGTCACACAAGATTTGATTTATAGCTATATAGTTAAAAAAAACAAAGAAAACATCAAGAAAATAAGATACATTAAATAAGAAATTAGCATTCCAAGTTGTTAAGGCGAGTGAAACTAAGCATTTATGATTGCCAAATGAAGGATGATTAGAGGAATCTCATTATGCATGAAACAATTATGGAAAATTTTGGAAGTATTACAATTTAGATAAGTAAATAAGTAAATGTGATGGCAAATTATTATGCTAACATTAAGTAAATGAATATTAAAGGTAAAATAATAGAAATTGAAGTAATATTGTATAAGAAAATGAAAGCGATATAAAAGTCACAAGAGAGAAGATTTTTGTAGAAATATATTGAAATAAAAAAAATTGAAGAAATAATTTAAATTGCATGAAAATGATGCATTCGAAAGGTACTATGGAGAGCATGGCATCCTCGATAATATAATTAGGTAAATGTAAAAAGTGCTTATAAAAGATAAAAAAATAAAATATATATTTTCAAATTTGAAAATTAATATTTGCTTAGATAATGCAGATTGAGAAGTTTCTATCGACAATTGTTTCATTTCAATTGGACCTTATTTAGAATTAATCAGAATCACCAAGTTAAATAAGCAATGTTAGTTAAAAAATATTTTCATAATATTAAACTAATATAGAATTACATATTAAAGACAAACCTAGATAAATTGAAGAATACATTTTGGGTAACATAGCAATTTAGAAAATTAGAGTGAAAATTTTGTAGAAATTAGCTAAGTTTTATTTGAAAGTTATAATCCAAGATACAAATAAGATATTGTGTAGTAGGTGAAAATAAAAAGTCTCATAAAGCTTAGAAATTGCATAGTAAATAAAATACTCAAAAATTTCAAAGGGAATATTTAATAAGGTAAAACTCGTATAGATTAGTTGAATATAGTCTATTTCGGCTAATTGAACCTCATTTTTAATTACAATACATTACTAAAGCAAATAAGCATAAATTAGAAAAAACTTTTATTAAAATATTTTGAAACTATATATTATTGTCAAAATCAAATAAATTTTGATATTGTAGTATATTCAAATCAAAGCATTATAAATGTCAAATGAGAGTACATCGAACATAGTGATATAACAAAATCAAAAAAAATATTTGAAAAAATGAGATAAATAATTTGAGAAAATTATATTATATGACACTAAATAGATCGAGCATGGAGTCCTCAAATGTCAAATCAAGCATAAGAAAAAAAATCTTATAAAAGAAATAAAAAAACTTAAATAAAACATTTCAAAATTGTAAAAAGAAGATTAACTTAGAGCTAATAAAGATGAATATTAAAACTTTGCTCTAACTCCATTATTTCTTTTTTGGAATTAGTACGAATTATCAAAGTAAATAAGGATAAATAATAATAAAAAATAAAATTTAAAATTATGAAAATATTTATTAAAACTAAGTGAGATAAATTAAATTAATATAATATTATTCAATAAATGTATTGTGAATGTCACACGAAAGGTGATTTCTTGTTACAAAGTAATATAAAAAAATAAATGCTAGAGATTTGAAGAAATGTGTTAATTATCTTGGGAAAGTGGAATTATAAGATAGTAATGGGATTAAATGTGGTCAGTTCCATAATAAAATATGATGCAAGTTTGATTATGTTGTAAAACAAGCTTTACTAATAGTAAATAAAACATCTAAATTTATGAAAATAAATATTTAATTGATTAAGCCCAGCGAGGTATGTTGAATGATGTTTATTTTGTATCAATCAGACTGAGTTTAAAACTACTATGAATTATCAAATTTAATAAAAAATAATAACTAATTATTTTTTAATATTAAGTAATGATATATCGAAGTTAAAATTAAAAAAAATATGCAATGCAATTAACCAAATAAAAGAGATGTAAAGTTCACACAAGAGTAGAGTTAAATCTTCATTGTAATAAAAGAAACAAAAATAAAAATTTTGAATAAATGAAAAAAATTATACCAGAATGATGCATTACAAGTTATTGAAGAGATCGAGAGTAGCATCCGTGAAAGTCAAGTCAATTAAGAATCAAAATGTCTCATAATGCATGCCAAAGCCAAAGAAAATAAAAAAATAAAAAATTTAGATTGTTTAGAATTACTATGAGTTACAAAATTAAATTGGAGTAAATAATTATTAATTTTTATTTTAATATTTAGTGCATATATATCTAATATTGAAATGATATAGCCTAAGGAAATGTAATATAACAAAAATGAAGCAATGAAATGGTCTCTTTAATGGAAAGTATGAGTTACAAATTAATATAACGAATACAAAAAAAATTAATATGAAAGATAACATAAATTGTGCGAGAAACTTGCATTTCATGATATTAAGGTCGTTGAGTGTAATATCCTCAATCATCAAATAAGCCACAAACAAAAATATTTGTAAAGGATGGAAAAAAGAGAAAATAAATATTTAAACCATAAAAATTTATATTTAAGTTGATTGAGCTCATAGTTACGAGTTGAATATTTCTTGTTTCATATCGATTAGACTGCATTTGGAATTACTATTAATTACCAAATTAAATAAGTATAAGAAATATAATAGTACTATTCTAATCATAAGTAAATGTAAATTAAAATTGAAATGAGGTAAATTGAAGTAATATAGAAATTGCAAATGAAAGCAATATGAAGGTTATAAAGAGTAGATTTAGAATTACATAACAATAATACAAAATCACAATGAAAACATATAAAACATAAGATAAATTGTATATGAAAGTTTCATTCGATGACAAAAATATTGATGGCCAAAATATACAACATAAAATATTTAAAACTACAAAAATGGTTATGTTTAATTTTAAAGACCTCAACAGGATATGTCCAATGATGTTTGTTTCAACTCAATTTATGTTTCAAAATATTTTTTTTATTATTTCGACATGTTTTATATGACTTTCTAATTTGTAAATAATATGATGGGAGATTATGTCAAACAAGACCTCCTTGATATCTTGGAATGTGACTTTTCTGTATAATACATATTTTTTAAGTGTCTCATTTTAATTTGTTTATATTACATTTCTTCAATTTAATATGAGTACCATAAAACATAAAATAAATTTTAATATTTTTAAATTTTTTCTACAATTATGGCATTTGTTATAAGAAAGTTAAGTGATACATGATTTGATGATGGGCAATATTACACTCATTCTCATTAGTACTCTTAAAAAGAACTTTCATACATAATTTATCCCATTTACTTAAAGTACTTCCTTCAATTTAGTTTTATTTCTTGACAACTTTAAGTCTCATCTCATGTGGCATTTACATGTCATTAATGTGGATGTATTAAATCAATTCAATTTATCATTTTCAAACTTAATATTTATTTATTCAAATAAAAGTAACAATTTAGTTACTATATTTCTTTTTTTATTTAATTGCAATAATTTAAAACATGTTCCAATCAAGATGAAACAAAAATTGTTGGATCAATCAAGTTATGTTTTATCTAATTCAAAATTTATTTTATTTATCTTAAAATATTTTTTTCTAGGATCTTCTATGCTTTAAAAGGCATTTCAATTTGTACAAGTTTTAACAAATGAGGATGTTATACTCAGTCTTCTTAGTCTCTTAGAATTTACTTTTTTTGAATAATTACTTCTTTCGCCAAAATGTTCACTTTCATTTGGTTATATTACTATATAACTGCAAATCTCCTATCGTATGATATTTATATCACTTTATTTTGATTCTATTATATTATTTTAATTTATATTATTGGAGCCTTAATATTTACTTAATAGTAATAATATGTTTTTAATATTTATGCTTATTTAATTTGACAATTTGAGGTAATTCCTCATTAGATTCAATAAAAAATGGAAGAAGGTCGTGAAACTCATCTCGATCAGCTCTGTCTAATTAAATAGTTATTATTATATTTTAAGATATTTTTTTGTTCTATAATTTTGACACCCATTAAAAGATATTTTTTCACTTGTTATCTAAAAATCAATCATGTTACCTAATCTTATATTATCTTAGAATGCAACTCTTTAATATAATTTATCTTTATTTTTAAAATTTTACATTTTTATTTTGTTATATTATAATGAAACTCTGAATCTTCTCTTGTCTATGGCTCTTTTTTACCATTTTCATCACTCAAAACAAGAAGATCAAGAATGTGTTGTCACTCTAATGAGGACTTGACATGGTGCAATGTGAAATTTTTACAGCTTTCTTTCTACATAGGGCTTTCCTTGGTTTGATATTTACCTATTTCTTAGCAAAACTTTTATGGTCTAAATGGCACATAGCTAGTAGTTGGTTGAGTGTGTTGTTGCCTTTACGTGGCATGGTGCATGGTGGCAAGCCACACCCTCATGCTATGTCTTCCTATGCATACAACATGGTGTGTCCCTATACGTGTAACTTGTTTTTCATGAAATTGCAACTTTTTTAAATCATTAATATGCTGTTGTGTTATGGCTAACCAAGTTTGAAGCATGCATTGTGCTTACTTTCCTTTCACAGATGTTTGAAAAATATTTTATAGTTACATGAGCCTTGCTTAACATCCTTCATTTGGGAGGTGCAAGACTTTTCAACCATTTTAATACTTCTTCGATCGATGGAGGCCATAATGGATCATTTTTATTCCCGTATCATTTTTTTAGGGCTTATTGGTTATTGTGCCATATGAGTGCTAGCCAAGGACTTCATCTTTAATTATACTCATTATACTTCTTTTTATAAACCTTTGAATCTCTTTGGGTTAATGGGATTAGATTGGCTTGCGTTTTGCACAAGAGATGTTTTTTATGGTGGTACTTCTTATGGTTTGGCTACCTTTTGATGCATTTAGCCAAATGTGTAGCGCTTTTTCATGGAATCAAACCCTTTTAAGGAGAAATTTCATATGTTTCTAGTTTTTCAATCATATTTGTGGATTGCCATTCAATTATCTTGTTGATGCCACACTTCTCCTATGTTGGAACTATTGGTATTTTATAAATGCTATTGAGCATGTGATCATCCTTATTCTAATTTTAGCATAAACTTTGAAATCACTCATTTAAGTCTTCCTACTCTACCAAGGAGGGTTGTAATTAAAGAGTGTTATTATCGAACAACAATGTTTCCTAAGTTGAGGGATGGCATCCAAAAATTACAACATTCACTATTCCTTTATGGAGTGTCACCAGGCATGACGAACATGTCAACTATGACTTGAAGTGTTTCACGATGCTTTTTCTTTGTGTTTCTACCTGGCTAATCCTACAAGTAGTCTTATGCTTGTCTCAAAGATTAATCCATGCATGTGTAAGTATAAATAATTTTAAAATGTGAAAAAGTGCACATCATACTTTAAAAACCATACAAATTCTAGAGCAAATACATGCATCAAATCCTAACTTTTTAATGGGATGCAATTTTTTGTTAAAAGATTGATGCATTCTTTCACTCAGCACCTTAGCTTTTCATAAGTTATCATATCACACAACATTTGTGTAAGTGATGCATCATTCAAATTTCTATCATATCAAATTTGAATGGTAGTACATTGGTCTGCTATGGAGATAGTGGCAGACACATAATTAAGGTTTGATTTCAAAAACATAGCTTGAGATATTGCTATTACATCTAAAGAAGATAATAAGCTTGCAAATTACCCAATTCTAACATAGGGAGGTATTAATAATAGATAATAATACTAGGCTGTATGATTCTAGTAATTAAAATGAGCACCATCTAAATCCCTTAATGAGGATCCTTTGGATGGAAAGTATTGTTCCAACATCTACAATAATTCTTTCTCTAATAGCACATGTTTCAAGTTGTTGCAGGTAAAAATCTCATAGTTATACCATTGTTTGGGTCAATCAGTCTATCTTTTAATGTATTCTACCCACACTGATGTTTTTGTCAGGGATGTAGTTTCACTTTATCTTCTTGGACAATGCCTACAATAATGTTGCTTTTAAGAAATTAAAGTGCTTAATGCAAGGACATGCTTTGGATCCTTTTTTTGTTGGCCTTGGAGATTGAAGTAAAGATTAAGATGGATAATTGTGCATAATCATGTCTCATTGTTAGAGTTAAAATTCTTTTACTTATGAAAACAAAACCTTTGCCAAAGAATTTGCCAACAATATTTTTATTAATAAAGGGTGAGAGTTAAGGGCATGAAGATGATCAGATACCATATAATCTTAACCATAAATGATGCAAACCATGGATATGTGGAGGTTACTATTTGGACTCCATTAGCATGTTATGAAAAAATAAAAATCTATGGGTTCATCGATAATGTAATTGTTGAAGTCTGCAACCTGCACTTTAAGAAAGTACATGGATAAGATCATCAAAAAGGCAAAGTTGAAGTAGCTTGACAGGGACATTACCCAATCTCAAACAAAATCATACAAAAATATGTGGGGAGAAACTTAGCCTATCGAATTATTGCCACCACAATTTTTGGGGGATAAAGTACTATTGTAGGAGCCATTATTTCTAGTAGACAAAAGTAATTGATTAATTATAGTAATGGCTATAATTGAACCTAATTCAATCACTACTGCCTCAAAATTAGGAAGTAGAGCTTTCAAAATTTCTATTTCTTTAAGAATGGCAATAATCTCCATGTTACTTGTTGGATATGAAACCAAAGTTTTTCTTGTAATAGTAATAGATCTACCTATATCATCCCATGTGGAAATACCAATTCTAGCATTCAAGTCTTCATGCTCAACTACATCAAAATTAAACTGAACACAACCTATTGGAGGAGTCTAATAAAAGATAACAAAGAACCTATTAAGACCACCAGAGCTCCTACTAGACATTATTAGAGAGTTGTGCCAAGCAACAACTACAATGTCGTTACTCCTTTGTTGTTGAACATAATTGATATCCTTTTTTTCTTATGCCAACAAATTCTTGTTGCACCATTGGTGCTACAAAGATAAAGTAACACATTCGACCACTTGAGAAGTCATAGCCACCTGCAGATTCATTGACATCCAATTAAGGAACTAAAAAATAGAAGTGACATCCCTGTACTTAATCCTGTCAGCATGAATCAATCATTAACAAAGCTACTAGATAGGAGTCACTTCATGATATGGCATTCTTAACGACATTATTTCACATCTTCATTAGTAGTACATCACTAAGGGCAAAATTTAGATGTCTCAATCCTTCTTGGACCAAAGCAGGTGTAAGTAGGAAGTACACTTAATGCTAACCTTCGAAGGAAAATGTTTAGTCGATGTTGCACAAATACCTTCCAAACCCATGAGACCTCCTCCCTTGATGGATTATAGCCTGTATATGTGTTATTGTCCATAATCACTAAGTATAACATTATATCCTCACTCAATTTGAAGCATAAAACATTCATTTCATTTGATTTAACCTAAAGAGAAAGTAGAATCTGAAATAGCAAATAAGACATAATAGCTTCTAAATCTTTTTATGATCCTACACCCCAAGAGCCTTTATTAAGTATGCTATAAATGTTAAATGCTTCACATTCATCTTAAAATAGGCTGTCTAGGCAGTAATAGGAAGGATGCTAGGAAAATGATCCAACAAAAAAGAAACAAATTTGCTTACAACAATTTGGCAAACCATATTTTTTATTGTCTATGTGGCTCCAATATTGAGTAACTTACATGTATAAGATGCACCACAAGGTATAAGAAAAGTGCTATTTTTCATAAGTATTTTGATCTAAAGGACTAGACCAATAAATTGACTTCATAATTAATACCACACCAACCATGTTTTGTAATCAACCCTAACTGTTTGGACGACAAACTACAAACTTCAAGTATGACACATTTCTAAAGAAGAGCTACACATCTTAATAGGCATAGTATATTGTACTACTATCTAATTTCAGTGCCATCAAACCTTCTATGAATGTAGACAGGTTCAAACTAGTCTTGATTTCTTATTCAAAAAATATATTATTTGATACAGAATGACCAACATAAAAGCAACTTGCTCCCTGATATTGATATTAGGATGACTACCTTCAGTCTAACCACCAAAATTTTGGTCACTACTTTATAAATCAAATTGCAAAGTCTAATGTGCCCGAAATGCTTAACATTTGATGGTCCTTGAACCCTAAGGATGAGTATGAGTGGTGTATTTTTTAACTTTTTAATATAACATTATCTTTAAAGAATGGTTTTGCTATTATAATATTGTTCACCTATATAATCTTCAAATAACAATGAACAAACTCAACTAAGAAGACATCCATAATATGAGATTTGTTTTGTTTGAAGGACATCATCACATATCTAAAATTATCAACATTGATTTGGGGTCAAACTATAGTCTTTTATTAATCTTTAGTAATTATTTAAGGTTGAAAGGGTGGAGAAGGCTCATACCGCACGTAGCTACACCACATCTTACTAAAACACTGCAAAAGAAAGTCTTTAATCTTAATTATGGAGGTCATTAGTTCCCTAAGAATATTATTAAGTCATCAAATTTAGTTTCTCCTAGAAGTAAGGGTAGCCATTTTCTAGAAGAAACATGTTTGATCCCCAAGGGTGACCCTGTTAAGCTCAGCATGTGGCCACCACCATGTATCTTCTAAAGCCATGACATGGTGATATGAAGAAATAAGCTATGCTAAAAGATCATGTTCTAGCTTAGTTAAGATACTCATAGATTCCATATGTTGATGCTAAATGCACCAATTACAGGTCTCCACATGAGCTTTCAAATGACGAACCATTAGGACCTTATTCTTCATTATCAAATGCTATAAGTAGCCACGACCTTTAGCTACTTTAATTCTACTGATATCCACACAATAAATAAGATAAAAATTTCTTAAAAAAATAACATTACCACAAGAGATAATGGTTTCATTTGTTGCACATCATATCCTTATGAAATGTACTTTTTACAAACACAACAATTTCACAACAGTGCATAGTGCTAAGATAATTCATGAAACTGATCATACAATTTGGATAAGGGAAGCTATCCTAAATTAATTTCTTTAGATTGCTTTTCAATAGAATTATAACACAACAGAATATATGCACCCCCTCAATCAAATAGAAATAGAAAAAAAAAGCCACCTCACCATAACATTAATTAAGTAGTACATTGAAAACCAGGTGATGCAGCAACCACCAATAGCCATAACCCAACAATACTATGTACCAACATGCTATACAATAGGATTACCTTATTTTCTCATTTTTAAGAATGTAGATATAACCTTTGAGATTGTCTTCTACCAAATTTACTTGAAATTTATAGTTTCTCTTGTCAACATATTTAATTGCATAATAGTTTAAATCTTAACCTATAACAAAATTTGAATTCCAACTGCCAACCATGTGATAGCATCAAAGAAAGTAATTTACTTCTTACCTTAGATAGTTGTCAGTTAAATAGAAGCAAAAAAGAGTTCCCAACATAACAGTTATAACAAAACTTTAACTCACTTCGCCTTAGACACACTTACACATAGATCTCCACAATGCTTAAGGGTCAACCTTTGCATTAAATACAAAAACAATAATAAATTTTCACACATAATGGTGACATGCCTATAGTGCTCCCATTTCTAGAAACTACTTGATTTGTAGCCCCTACATCTTTTCTAAAGATATTTGTAATCCTCTTATATTGCAATTTATAGAGGTTGATCAATATAATAATTATCCAGGCTCCAAACGACTAATGGTAAGAAAACAAGGGTAGTAATGTCTAAAACTATACTCCTTGTAGCTACCAAACTAGTAAAGTGATATCTTCCTAGCAATAATTTAAGCATACTTCAAAGAGGTCCCCCTTAACAAATAACTTTCCACACCCTAAAATTCATATTATAGTAGGCCAACATTTGAAGCTATCAATTAAAGCCAAAACGCCACAACTTCAAGCTTGCACTTCTTGCATCAAACTTGTGCAAAAAATGCCTTTCTATACATAATAACAAATTAGCCAATGTAACTTAACCAAAGCTAAAGTTACCTTACCTTTCAGCCACTAACCATATTATTTATGCCATGAGTAGATTTACTATAGTATTATGCATACTATCCCTTCCAAGAACTTCTTTTTTCTATGACTCCTAGGTATGTTAGTATTGTTGCAATACTAGGATTGTTTATAATAGTATATGTAAGAGTATCATATGAAGAAAACCAACATTTTCTTCACAATCTGTTTCCCATCCATAAGATACACAACAAGTTATAATATCTCAATCCAACTACCATCAAGCATAGCCCAAAGAATTGTAGTTCCTCCCTTTTGCATGTATTAAATATGCCTCTACTCCAAATGATGAAAATATTTGCGATTATGTTAATAATCATATTCAATGAAAAATCCATCTTGCTACTCCCCTCCTCAATGAAGTAGCCATAATCATTTCTAGATTGATCATTATCCAACAAAATAGACCAAACAAAACATATCCAATACACCTAAAATTTGTGATATGTAAGCTCCATGGAACCAGCTCCAAAACAATAGTGCAAATAACCTCTCTATTTGGTAGCCCTAGTCGCGATAACCATTCATTAAATCAAGGTAAAACCATAAGCAAACCCAAATATGCTTTCTAAGAGATCCCAACAAAAGCCTAACAAGATGGTAAGCCTCTAAATTTTTTGGAAAATTGATGACATTACTCAAAGTGCTGCTCAAACTTATCTTAGTGTTCCTTATATCCACTGTTTGCTTTTTTATTTTCCAGATTAACTAGGCGCTCGCCCTCCTTTAATTCCTTTTTGTTTTCATTACCTTAAGAAAATTTTTTCCACACACCTTTGCACTTCTATCAGATACTAAATGAAACAAAAGTTCATGAGTTCCTCAGTAAAGTTATGCTTAAAGTCTACATCATACTCTCCTTGACTAGGTTCATACATAAAATTAATAAAATGAAAAAATTGAAGTGCTTTGGGAAGGGGAATTCCCTATTCCAAAACAAAATCATACAAATGTGCATGATGATTGACCCAGTCCATAGCATCATTGCCTTGATGCTTTATGTATAACAAATTTGAAGGACTTCATAGCCTATGTAATAACACTATGATAGGAATGATCTCTTGCTATAAACAAAAAAAATTGGTTCACTATGGTAATGGATATAGTAGAATCTAATTCAATCACTACTACTTGGACATTAGGATGTAGTGTTATAAGAAGTTCCATTGCTTCAAGAATAGTAATGGTCTCCATGGCCAAAGTTAAACCTAAAACGAAAGCTTTTCTTGGAATAATAATATGTATACCCATGTCATTGCATAGAACAATAGTAATTTTAACATCAAACTAATCATTCATAGCTACACCACAATAGAACTTAATTCAATCAGATGGAAAAAGAATCCAATAAGAGACCACCACATCAAGGCCATAAGATCCCCCACTAAAAAATGTTGCAGAATTGCAGCAAGTAGTAAAAAAAATTCAAATGTTGCTTTTAAATGCATATGAACTGAGTACCTTTTCCACATGTGCCTATTTATTCCTTTCAAGCCAAAGGTGGAATAATGATAAAGATGCAAATTTAAAAATTTGAGAAGTTGTAACACACGAACATTCATATACATCTGTTGAAGATGTTGAAAAATTGAAGTGATGTGCTTACATTTAATCCTACCAGGTGTTAAGTAATCTTCTGTAATTTTATTGGGCAAAAATAATTTCATAGTATTGCAATCCCAAAAATGTTTTAACTACAATACAGATAGGTCTACACCTATCATCCTAAATAACAATACTAATTCAAAGACTATAATCTCCTTACATAACTGCATCATAATTGAGATTAACCCACCTTGTTTGAGTCTAAAAAGAAGGGCTCCTGCTACATGAGATAGGAGAGATGAAACAAGCTACAATAGTAAATTGAGTTTTTCTTTTGAGTGTGCTTTGTTGAGAATCTTTTTTGCATATGCTTGCAAATCTTTGTTAAGTCAAAGATAAAATAGTGCAAAAGTTATGAAATTGTTTGTATGAGACACAATGCCACCCACATATTGATAGACATCCAATTAAGAATCTCAGTTAATGAACTAACGTCCTTCCATTCCATAATACTGAGCATGACATTCTCAATTACAAAGTTGTTGAACCATAATTCTTTCAAGCTATGGTGCACTTACAAATGTTGTTGCACTCCTTCAGTCACATCAGAACCATATGGACACAACTTTAGTATCTCAATCCCTCTTCCATGAATCCAAGAGCTTGTTGTAGATAGATTTAGAAGAAATTTCCACTATTTTTCTACCTGAGGCTACACTTGCACTCTCTAAACCCATGCAAACACCTCTATAGTAGAATTTTGCCATGCACACATGATATCGTAGATAATCTTTGAATCTAGCATTGTATCCTCACCAAATTTGAAGCACAACACATCACTTTCATTCCATTTTTGCATTGTGCTATACAGAATATGAGCTGCCATATCATGTGTAAATAAGTTTTGTATCTTATTATGATCCCAAACATCATGCCCTATAATCAGCTAAATTACAATTGTCAGATGGTCCCCTTTCATGCCAAGATTGGTTATATATGAAGAAATAAGAAATTTGCCAAGGCATTTGTCTAAAGAGAATGAAACAAAATTACACAAAGCAATCCTTCATATTATATTAGATATTATCATGAAGGCATAATACTATGTAACTTACAGATATGAGAAGCACCATACATATAAAAAGCATTGTTTTCCATAAGCTACTTGGACCAAAAGGAATTAACATACAAAAAATCTTCCAAAGCCATCACCTACTTAAAATACTTTGCAATCATTATTTACTGCTAGGTTGACAAACTACATACTCCAAAAACCCCACTTTTGTTACGAAGCATAACCATTTCCAAGTAATCATAATGTATTGTGTTGCTAACATTTGAAGAAAGTAATGATGTATAAATCTCTCGAACTCTATAATGGTGTCACTCAAAATTAAGGAATGGGCTTAGTAGTATGTAGGAATATTAGCTAAAATTGAGTTGAACTTGATAATATGGTTCAACATTACTAATCATATAATCATCCATCTTCACACATAGTTTTTTAATTTGATTAATAATATAATAGTAGCATTTTCTCTAGTTTTGTTTCTATAATTAGTATACCTAGATATTTCAATTGACAAGCTTGAGGAATATGTAATTTTTCAACTATCATATTCCTACACTTGTGATCCTTCCCTTTCTTAAATAATATTCTAGAATTGTTATGATTCACCACCTAACCCGAGTGTTGCACATATTACTCCATAACATCTCGAATGGTCCTCTCTACAACACAAGTCATAGTGCATAAATCATAATGTCGTCAGCATATAGAACATATGTAATTATTAGAAAGGAAGAGCAAATCTTTAACCTAATGAAGCTAGCATGCTCAAGTTGGTAGTAAATAAGCCATGAGAGATTCATAGAAATAATTATAAAAAGGTATAAAAAGAGTTGAAATCCCTTTCTATGCCTCCTAGTTGCTTCAGTCTACTATAAATAGACACCATTAAACATAATAAAAAAAATCTTAGCTCAGTGATACAAGGCTTTTTCCAAAATCATTTTGTTTCCCACTAATATATTAGTAGTCATAGCCTACAAAAGGTCCTTTATAGAGGATCAAACAAAAATTCTAAAAACAACAACATCAAAAGTGGTTTGAGAAGGGACATACCCCAATCACAAGTAAAAAAAGCATGGTGTAGTGCTCAGTCCATAGGACCATTGCCTTACCTATATATACAAGTCAACCAAAAAGCATCCATGTTACGAACATATGTAAGAGAATCTATATATCTACCTCCATGTGAATGGTGATGTAGAAGATTACCAACCTTCTAAATTGTTGTAGCATAATCTAATTGGATCTTGACTACATGAAAGAAAAACAACATTGATCTGAGCAATCTAAGGGCCTCCAAAATGGTGTGAGCCTACATAGTAATGCTTGTCGAAGTATACAAACTTCTCCTTGCAACAAAAAGTTGCTTTCCAAGATGGTCACTAACAACAATCCCTAGCCCACAACATCTCCCCGAATATCTACATCATAATTAATTTTAATCCATCCAGTTGGTGGGCAAGCCTTAATTGAAGCTACATTCAATCGATATGAGTTGTGTGGACTTTTGTTGAACATTGATGAATCCAAATTAGACTATTTAAAAGTAGTCTACATGTTTAGTTGATCTTTCTCAACAAAACAACATTGTTCATGACTTGCTCATTATGTTACTTTGAGTTCTTATTGATCCATGTAGTATAAAGCTATTGCAACAAGTGTAGCCTTCTTCATCATGTCACTATGCTCCAATTTATTCATCTCCATGCTAATAAAAAAATTCTATAAGACCATTATATTATTATGTTGTTGCTGCTTCATGGATGTAGTGTTGTAGTGGCCTCATTCAAGCAATAGATGTCCTAAGTTTCCCCAGCCTTCCAAGAGTCACACCACAAATACTACATTCTTTCAACCTCATTACAACCTAAAATGTAGTTGTTGCTCTTCACAACTCTCCTCTTCACCAGCAATACAATAGTAGGAATGTAGTTTTTGATTGATCTCCAAAAGAAATGCTCAACTATAGAAGCACCTTATGCTTCAAAATCCAACCATACTAGCTTACATCAAACTGTGACTCTGTCCCTAGCATTATCTAACATTTTAGCTTGAATCATTGTGGAGTAGAGGCTAGAATTATTCACTTCCATGGCTTTCATTTGCACTTGCAGTAGCTGGTCCTTACTTCCATACAATGCCCAACCAAAATAATTACCTCAAGCCTTGACTCTGCACACATCCTATTCTCTATGCTTAATGATGCATTCTTCAACTTTATTCAACCACTCAACCTTCATAATAATGTATGTAAGCCACCACTTGATTGGAAGAAATCCAAGCTAATTATCTTCAGAAAAACACACATCGATGCTCTCTCCAATTCTACACACAAAGTTGGAAACAGCCTATGGCATGGCCTCCTTAATAAGTCTATATGCTTGGGAAGCCTCCCATGGAAAACCCTCCATGTTTTCTAGATTTAGTAAGTGCATATAATATAACATAATTCGCATATAGCAACTTGAAATGATCAGAGAGGTCAATCCACATTAAAAACCTAATACTATCTTAGCTTCATACTTCATAATGTGCCAAGATAAAAATTAAGATGTAATAGAAAAAAAGTAAAGGTAACAATAGCACGCTTGCCTCAAGCCTTTAGTGGCTTTGATCCATGAGAGACTAACCTCATTTAGTAGCACCTCAAACCATAGAGAATAGATGCAATCATTCACACACTCACACCACAATGGAGGAAAGATCAAGAACGTCGTCATACTAATAACAAACTATCATCTCACCTTATCATACGCTTGTTCCATATCCACCTTGATTTCCATATGACCCTCTCAGATGTAAAAGAGTGCTTTTAGTTTGCCATTTCTTGAGCAATAAATATAATATCTAAGATAGATCTACCAAACACAAATGCACCTTGTTCCTTTCTAATGAGCCCAGGTAAAACTTTCTTTAATCTTATCACCAAGATCTTTGCCATAATTTTATACATAACATTACATAGGCTTATGGGTCTAAACTATTTTAGTCTATCAATGCCTTGCACCTTTGTAAAAAGAATAATGCCAGTATCCTTCCAAGCTTTTGACATCTATCAGTTATGAAAGAATTGTAATATGGATCTGACAATATCACCTAGAGTAATAGACAAGTATCCAAGCACAATCTCCATTGTGATTGATCCATTCCTAGTGTCTAGTTCTTTTTGACTGATCTAACAGCACTCTTGACGTCTTCCTCAGTAACTTGCATAATAAGCATTCCTTCTTATTCCTTATCAATGCATCTATATGGTTAATAATGTAATGGAGGTTGATGGTACACATCATTCTTTTTCCCAAAATAGTTAACCAACAAATATTTTATATTTTTTAGAGAACTAACCACTTCCCTCTTATCATCCTTCAAATGTAGTATATGCTTGTCACTCTACCTAAAAGTTGTAACAACTTTGAAGAACCTAGTGTTATAATCTCCAAATTAAACCAATTAAACCTTTGTTCATTGCCACCACCATTTCTTTCCTTAAGTGCAACCACCCTGTAAAAAGAACAAATAAGATGTCAAAGCTAGATGTGCTCTTAATCTTTTAAACCCACCTAAGACGCCTTGAACTGTAGAACCTGAATTTCATTTCATAGTTTTCCATTCCTATACATCAAATTATGCATCTCAATCTTGCTCTACATTCTCAAGGTAACAAAGGATCTACAAAACTTTGTAGAAATCCTCACCATTGGATTACCTCTAACTGATCTTTCCCTTACTTTGTACACAACACACACAGTAGAAGAAAATTTGTGCCCAACACTCTCAAATTGGTTCTTCTTATTGTGGCCATCACCTTTTGTGCACACATCTCAATGAGAAAAGGGTAGTGATCTGATTCAATTAGTGAAAAATGAGATACCATGGCTTTGGGAAAAGCTTCAATTCTTTGGAGATTCATCAACATTTTATCAAGCCTATGGGGGGACTATGCCCGCAATGATGAAACTTAAAGGAATTAAAGGAAGAGCCCTACAAATAGTGGAGCCTATAACTTAAATTCAATCAATATGGGGAAGTTTACATGGTTAAGACGTTCCAAGTATTAACAAATTAAGACTCTTTCTTTATTATTTTTGTTAAGGTTCATGGTTATTCTTAGTTATTAGAGTAATTTGTCTAATTAATTTATTTAATAAATAAGACCTCTTCTTGCTAACTTGCTATGCAAAGAGCAAGCCATGTGAAAAGCTTCGTAAAGCGATTATTTTTTCTTAGGCAATGGAAATTTGTGATAATAACAAGTGTAAGATACCCTTAGATGTGAAGGGTCACACATGTGCTACAATTTTGTATTCAATAAGGCCATTGCTTATGACAAAATGCCTTCCTAATCTTTTAAAAATTTCATCATGATGGGGATAGATCATTACTATAGTTCATCTTCAATAAGAAATTACTAGTAAATGTGAGTCACCAAATCACATTGACAACGTCCTTGCTCCTTATACACATCACCAATTGTTCCTACTAATTAAATGGTCCAAATAAGTGTTTAGATTATGCGATGTGGGTAGTTTTTCACATGTTTCTTTATGAGAAATTCATTGAATATTTTCATTTAGAGAAAGGAGATGTTGTAACAAGGATTTTAAAAGTGAACATATGAAAGGATCACTAAAAAGAGCAACAATTGGTCAAGTGATTTGTGCAACCTATTAAGGTTCAAAGACTGTTTGATGCTGCATCCTACAACCACGTGTGCTCTTTCTTCCACATGGAGCCCAATGCAATAGAGGATAAATGATAATAAAAAGAAAAAACATGAAAGGTTATTTTTTTATGGGAAAATAGAATCCTTTGCCACAGATAGTTATTGTATTCAAAGTAATGAAAAAAAATTGTTGATTCAGTTCTCCACCTTAATGACACAATAAAGAATTGATAAATTTCTATTGAGTAGCCTATAGGAATAAACATGCACTAAGGGAGTGAAAATGCTAAGTTGGTAACGAGTCTTTTGTCTATCACTAGGTCTAATGGAGCATGTCAGTCAAATAAAAACAACTATCTGTAATGGATATCATAACTCTTGCATCGATGAAGAACAAAAAAATAGAATACATGTTGTGAATTGTTGAATCCCTTAGACAATAATTTTTAATTGCAAGTTGAGACAAAAGATGCAGGCCAAGTGCACACATGTGATGGTATAGTGCAACCTTTAACTCCTTGTGGAAGATAAGAATCATAACTTTGCATCTTAGCCTTTATTTGGAGGTGATCGATAGTACTTCGTGCAACGGCATGAAATGTTGAAGCATTAGCTAATTGTCAGCAATTGATGTGATCAGAGGTGGATGCCATTGAGTGTTGTCTCACTGACTAGTAAGAATCAATGTTGCAATGCGTAAAGTAGATGCCCTTCAGAAATACAACTCAACACTTCGTAAGTGGAAACATGATCTCATGTTAGGTCAAGCTACCTACTAAATTTAGGCATATGAATAAGAGGTCATGAAACTTACAAGAATTTCCATAGTTACTGCAAGCGAAACATGACAAGGAAAGAGTAAAAATTGGATATCCTAAAGAATATTGTAGAGTGGCATCCTTAGTGATGGATTTGGTTCAACTCACCTTGAAGGGGATAGAGGGAAGGATGAGAGCCTTTTTGAACTAGTACCATGGCATAATAAAAGATGCTATCAAAAAGTAAATTTGTTTGGGAATGAAGACCAAATCTTATGGTAAATTCTATCCACAAAAAAAAATAAATTGCTAGAGTTAGATAGTGAACAAGTACCATAAGAGAAAGATGAAAAGCCTATGAAAAGAAAGAGAAGGAATGGATCTAACTATCTCTAGGGGAGTTGATGGTGGCTAGTAATGCATCTCAATTAGATGTAGAATTTCATTAAATGGTTGTTTAATGTCTTGTAAATAGGATTGTCTTGATTCATCGCAGAAGCAAGAGATTAGAAGAACGTCGTCCATGGAGAAAATCATCAACCTTTTTAGTCACAATGCTCACCACAACAAGGTCTGCAATGTCAACATTATGTGCATTGGTGATGGCTAGTGGGCTCTACATTTTACACGTATTGAAACAAATAACAAAGCATTTACAATGCTTGTCAGCCGATCGGTGAGCAAGCTTTGAAGATGCAAAGAAGCTAATTGATCAGATCCTTATTGGAGGGGTAAGCTACGAACTAACCCAAATCTTTTGTGAAGAGTTGGATTTAGAGCATGTCTATCAGAATTGAAAAGATGGTAGACAATACCATAGTGGAATGAAGGTAGAGCAATTCTTCGATTTTGATATACAATTCATTTTTCTAACTTGCATATAAAGGTGAATGACTAGTCAAACCTTCTAGTAGCTTGTTTCCTTCAATATTTCCCTCGAGATACTTAGAACCATAGTTGAAGTTCATTTGAGTAAAGCTAATGATTAGAGGCATCAGAACCACAATGCCCTTGACCTTCTCTCAAACTTTAAATAGGTCAGAAGGCTTAACTACTTGAATGAGTTGAGTTATGGAATCTAGGCTCCAAGTAGGAAATTATTGGTTGTAGAATTGGCGATCTGGGATGAACTAAAAGTTAGGTTATAGTGTCCAATTGTGCACTAACTTACAACTCTCAATTGGTGTTGATCAATTGAGACAATAGGAAGGTGGTTGTGGAAGTTGAAATCTCTTAAGGTGTATGTAACAACTCACTTATTAAATGAACTATTCAATAAAATTGTTGGAACTTTTATGTGCGACACACACTTGGCTATCACTACAATGCATTCAAAAATGAGTGGGAGATTACAAAGGTCACCACAAAATGTAGGGAACAAGCCTATGTGGAGCATCTTGAGGTGCAGATTTTTGAGGTAATGCTAAGTATTCAAATGAGAACTTTGAAGGTCAAAAAAGGGAAAAGTTCCATGTGAACGATACTAAAATATTGGTTAACAAATCTTAAGAGATAGTTAAAAGCCATCTAAGAGTGCCATTTTACATGAGCTTTAAAAAGAAGTTAAGTTAAATCTCTAGAGCCAAGATGTGGCAATCGATGGAAACATCAAGTGGTTTGAAGAAATCAATGGTAAACTCTAAAATAGCTATATGTCATGCTTAAGGTCTTATTGGCCAAAGAAAAAGCTTAACTAGAGTTAGGGCCAAGTAGTTGAAAATGCACCACATGTTAAGTTATGCTAGAAGTGCCCTTAATGAGCCTTAAAAATCTAGATGGTTGAGTGCTTTCTACACCCACTTGTGCTCATAATGATATCAAGTCTCCAAGTAGAGCAACCTTTTGGGTTATGTAGTAATGTTGCTAAAGGAAGTCAACAAAATGGATTTGTAATTTCAAGAAAAGGATTGGCTCTATATGGTTTGCATAGAGTCCTAAGTACTTAACCTATTGACTATTAGAGGTCTACTCAACCTACTCATGTGAGAAGAGTGGGTCAATGCCTGTTGGCTAAGTAATGAATTAAGGGATGCCCCCATAGGAGCCATCCCCAAGAATTGAACAATCAGCTCAAAACTAGTATAGAATAGGGGAATATGACTATTCAATAAAAATAAAACATTGTGATGGTCCTCAAGGATGCTCATCCAAGGTGATGTCTATATATCACACTAAATGTCAAAGTGAAGAAATTCAACCAAGCATAGGTAAATTATGGAAGTAACTAAAACAATCTTAAAGTAGCTAAATGTCTCATCATCTAAATAGTGATGCACATGAATGGATTAATTATATTCGTACTATTCCTTTCTACTATCAAATAAACCACAATCAAGTGAATAGGCATGGTAGAATTAGAGGGGAAACAAGACCCTTTTAAGCTTGACTCTAGTCTAACTTTATGAAATGACTTAAGAGCTATAACATAAGTGGGACATAGTATACCAAGAAAAATTGGAATAGAACTACTTTTAATGTTATTTTAATAATTTTATAGGATAGAGGTGGACCCAACTCCTCATTTTGGCTCCATGTCATACCTCAATGGGTCAATTTTTGTCGAAGATATTGTTAAATGAGTAGTTTGGCAAGAGTGGCGTAGCTATTAAAAGTTAACGTATGTGTCTTAACTTGAGCTTAACAAGAAATGAAATCTTGGGAGGAGAAAAAGGGTTAAAACTTAATTGATTCTTATCTTTAATACAAATATAAACCACAAAATTGCATCTTATAAGTCATTTAGACTTTAAAAATTTTTAAGCTGGAGGTGTCTAAAAAGTGATCACAAGGATAACTAGCTTGTAATAGCCAAGTATTCATAATGAAATTACTTTTTGATCCTTTGATGTCACCTTTTCCTATCATTATGATGCAAAATTTATCAAGTGTTCGATTTTTCAACCAACAATTGGGAAAATAAGATGTGTTTTGACCATAATAAGAAATGATTGTTTTACCCTACTCATGAATTGTCATGATGGTAATTCAACCTTGTCTGAGATGAACCATTGATTCAAAAAATTGGTCATCATGCTTTGTTGAAAAGCTGATGATGTGAAGCTATCATTTGTAGGATTGTGATTGAATTTCTCTAAGTTAGAATCCATACTAAGATGCAATGCTTAGGTGCATTGTTTGCCTATTGTCTACTAGAAGGGGATTTTAACATGAAGGGCACATGACAATGAGTTCTCTTATTATTATAGAAAGTTAGTTGGAATGGGAACTATAAGAGGTGGCATTAAAGATGAATAATACATATAATCCTTTATAAATGACTCAAATTTGTGATGTTACATTGTGAGTGATAGACTAGCCTTACAACCACAGTCCATCGAGATCTAACGTTATGTTACATAGCATTCTTCCCCTCAGAGATATAAATAGGATAAAAATTTCAACACTCCTTAGTCACTTGGATAGCTTTTCTTGGTATGCTCTGTTGATTATGATACTTATTATGATACTCATTGGCATACTTTTTGTGACATT
Organism: Vanilla planifolia; assembly: GCA_023846275.1. NCBI lineage: Eukaryota > Viridiplantae > Streptophyta > Magnoliopsida > Asparagales > Orchidaceae > Vanilla > Vanilla planifolia. The sequence goes on from JAIUJO010000586.1 coordinate 180,604, forward strand.
TATTATCATTCTTATTATGATACTTATTGTGCTACTTATTATTTAATTGGTACTTTTTGTGATACTTAGTAAGGTACTGTGTGATTCATGTTGTTCCTTTTAAAGGCTTGCCAAGGTACATAGTTGAAATGCCTCACTTTATCCATCATGAAAGTTGGACAATGCTTTGTGAGAATTATAACACTTCTTTCTTCTTTACAAAATGTCATGATCCATTGAGATCCAGTCCTATGATGTAGCAAATCCATCCCCACAAACCAACAAACATCAAGTATGTCTTCAAAATCTTACTCACTTGCTTGCAACCATTATTAGAGTGACACCTATAGTCGTTCTTTGTGTGTTGCAAAAAGTATCACTTTTTTAATTGTATTAATCACTTGTGATTTCTTGGGCTTTAACGAAGAGCTACTCTATTAAAGGACTTGGCTTCTTCCTGAATAGAATTATCAAAATATGTAATTCACAAGGAAAACGTACCATTTGGCATGGGCCAGTGTGAACTAAAAGTTGGATGATGCAATATGCTATATTGTCTGCATTTGTTGGGCTGTTGCTCTAGCCATGCCCTTTTGAAGCTATTTGCATAGTAGTGCACTATGCTCTCGTGAGGTGGTGTATTGTGTGTACAAACACAACCAATTCGTGTGTGCGTCGAGGCATCCTGTTTGTGCAACTAATGGAGCCAACAAAGTGAAACTTGTTTTTGGAGTTTTAGTGATGTGTTTTATTGTTCCTTAGTTATGGTGTTATCCTATTAGGGGACTACATTATTCCTTGAGGGAATTATTGTAATATGTAATCTGAAAGGTGCAATGTGTGGCACAGTGTGGGCCATTATGAAGCAAAAGTTTGATGGTTGCACTGTGTGCTAAGGTTTGTGTTCATTGTGCTGTGGCCATGAATGGACATAGTTACAACTATGCACACAAAAAATTAGTTAACACACTACAACACTATTCTCACATGACAATGCATTATGCATGAGCACATGGAGTTTGCGCCACTTCTGCTCTACAAAATCCTGTGTGATTGGTAGGTGGGGCTTGCAAAGTATAACAATTTGTAGTACTTGTTACACAATGTCTTCCTAGCACATGGATAAGGTGTTGCATTGTTGAGAGACTTATCTTTCTGCTTGTTAAAAGTGCCTCTCTTTGCCTTTCGCATAGGGCATTATGAGGTGCAGTTTTACTTGTGTTGTAGTGAATGTTTAATGGTGCCATGTGTGCTTAACAATGTTCTTATCATCTATACTACTACCTCTCGTAGTCCACGTGTGGTGTCATGCCCCTCACCCATGTAGTGGCTTTCTTCAGGAGTGGCACTTTGTTCCAAAAATGCGTAACTCTTTTTGACGATTGTCATCACTCGAGACTACTAATACAATAATGGTATCCAAATCTAATGAGGATGTCACTTCGTGTAATGTGGATTCTAACAACTAACTTGCTACTTTCAGCTTTATTCGATGTATTGTTTGCTAACGTTATGGTGAAACATCTATGATGTAAATTGCAATTGGCCATACGTTTGTTTGGCAAGTTATTGCCCTTGCATGTTGTAGCGCAAAGTGTCGTGCTTGACCCAATTTTAAGAAAGTGATTTTCTTGTTTCCCCACCAAGAAACTTCCATAAAGGATTTTGTGGTTACATGCGTAGTGCTCAACAAATCCCATTTTGAAGATGTAATACTTTTTGGCCATTTTATGGTTGGTGCATGTTGTTGTGGAAGATTTGCATGTCTATGCGCTTTTCCTAGGGCTTCATTCTTATCATGTCATATTGGTGCTTGCTAATGCCTGCATACTTCAATAGACTCTTTGTTCTTCTTTTTGTATATCTTTGAAGCTCTTTAGGCTAATTGGATTGGATTAGCTTTAGATTCCATTTGCACATAAGATTTCTTTTTTGGTGTTGCATCTTATGTCTTAACTACCTCTTCCATGGTTACTAATTTTGTGTAAGGCTTTGTCATGTAACCAAACCTTCATAAACTAAAAGTTCACATGCTTCTTGTTATTCTATTTGATGCAAATGTTTCATTCAATTATTTTGGTGACCCCATATGTCTCCTATGTTGAAACTATTAGCATTCCAAACTACTATTGATCATGTTGTCATCCATAATCTCGTGTTGGCATGATCTTGGAAATCACATGCTTTGATTTTTATCCTACTTGGGAGGACTATCTTTAAAGAATGCATTTGCCAAGAGTAAATGTTTAAGAACTTCATGGATGGTATCTTCCTTTGTGCAGTATGATAAACATGACGAACATGTCAATCATGACATGTGTTACTACTTAGTGCTTTATCTTTGTATTGCTACATGGTTGATAATTCTAGTAGTCATATGCCTGTCTTAGGCATTAAGCTCTGTGTGTGTGTGAGATGAACAAATTCAAACTATGAAACTATTACTAACTCATTAAATTAGTTATAATTTGTTTGATGGTATATGATACCAAGATATCTATAATAATTCTAGAGCTAATACATGCTATGAACCCCAACTTTTATATGGGATGCATTTGTTAGGTAACATGGTGATGTGAGCTTTCACCTAACTTCTTAACAACTCAGGATAACTTGTTCGATCACATGACCTCAATTTAATCGATGTAGGATCCAAATATTTTCTCAATCAACTTTTGATGATAGGATAAGGGCCAAACATGGTGGTGATGGGTGATAGGAAATTAGGGTTCATTCTAGAGAGGGAATCAAATAGAAGCTCACACATTCACAGAACTTAGTAGGCACAAAAATTACCCAATCTTGACACTAATAGGTAGTGATAATAAATAATAATACTAGGCTCCACAAATTTAGTACTTGGAATTAGTACAATATAAATGCCTTAATAAGGACCAATTAGAGAAAAAGTTTGGTGCTAGAAGGCATGATAAGTCTGGCTCCAATATAATATATTTATGTTGTAGAAGTTAAAAAGCTCGTAGTTCAACCAAGGTTTTGGTTGATTTTTTCACCTTTTGGTGTGCACGGGACAGACATATCCTTTCGTTGACAATGTGGTCTAGCCTTAGCTTGCCAAGTCATGTCCACGATATCATTATTTTGGAGAAATAAGAATTATTAAAGCAAGCCCTTGCTAAGGATACCTTAGCATCAGATAATTTCACTTGATATTGATCTAATTATGCAAGCCTTTAAGATTTGAGTGATTATTAAGAGTGACAGTTGTTGTTGCTCATATTTCATTATTAGATGTACATTTGTTTAAATTTTGATAGTGGTACCACTGAAAGCATTTTCCAAGAATAAGTCTATTAAACACGAAAAAAATTTGGGGGCTCAAAGATGATCAATTACGTTCTAGTCTCATCCATAAAAGATGTCAACTAAGGAATGGTGGAAGTTGCTTTTTGGACTATATCAGTGCCTTATGAAGACTCGAAGTCTCTAAGTTCTTCAATAAAATAATGGCAAAAGTTAACATCATACTCTCCATATAGAGGTTCATACATAACATCAATAAAAATACAAAGTTGAAGTGATTTACGAAGGGGCATTCCCCAATTCAAAATAAAATCATACAAATGTGCATAATGAGTGACACAATCCATAACACTATTGCTTGGTGCCTTATGTGAGGTAGCCCAAATGACTATGTACCCTAAACGTATGTAATAACCTATGTTAAGTACTTTTATTTGCATTATATAAAAGTAACTGATTCACTATAGTAATGGATGTAGTATAGTTGAATTTGATCATCACAATCTGGTTATTAGGAATTAGCTTTATAAGGGTTTCTAGTACTTCAAGAATACCACAAGTGTCCATGAAAAAAGTTGCACCTAAAACACAAGCTTTGCCTATAATAGTAATAGACCTTCCTATGTCATTTGAAAAAATAAAACTAGTTCTAGCATTATTATCTTTTGCACAACTATGTCAAAATTGATCGCAAGGCTAAACCTTTAAAGGAATTGACAAAAGGGCACCACCAATAGTGGTACAAATGGCTAAATTTTACTAAACATGAGTAACCATATCAGGTCTAAACAAAATAAAAGTTAACAAATTTGGAGCTCTTTGTTGATTTCATAGGTGTTGGTGCATGGCGTTTATTAGTTGCTAGAGTGATTTCTTTGGTCAATTTTGTTAATGAAGTGGGCCTCAACTTGCTAACTAGCTATGTCAATTGTAATCTCTATGGCCAACTTCTTAGAGCTAATATAGGTACTTAGTTCATGGAACTTTGAAACAATAATAGAACCCTGACTCCCTTAGATGTGTTGGGCTACACATGTGTTATGCTAACATATTCAATGAGTCCATTACCTTGTTAGAAATGCTTTGGTAATCTTACTAAAATTTCAACATGATAAGGATTGATCAATATAATTTCTGGTCTTCATTGAGGAATTCCTAATAAGTGCATGTTATTAGGTTACATTAACTTCATCACTACCATTTGTACACGCCACCTATTTCTTTAGTTTATTAAGTGGCCTTGTCAGGCATTCAAATCCCTATGATGTGAGTGGTATGCCATATATGACTTGGTGATAAGTCCACTAAACCATATCATTTAAAGAAAGGAGAATTTGTAATATGGTTTTTGTAGGTGAACATATGGAAGAATCATAGATGAGAGATACGAATGATTGAGCAATCTTTGTAGGTTGTGGGGGTGTAACAACTATTCATTATCACATCCATCCATCACATGTGCTCTTGCTTCATTATCAAGCTTAATGCTAAGAGGGTAAATAATAGCTTATTGGCATGCTCAAGCACCAAAGGAAAGCAAATGTTATGTTGTCAATATGTTTGTTATGCATTCCATTGTCAACTGGGGCTTGGGAATGGAACATCAAATGTCTCTTCATGGTGTATATCCTACCTCATGCATCGATGAAGGATGCTGCAAAAAAATGCATTACATGTTGTGAATTTTAGAATCCCGTGAACCATTCATTTTTTAAATTCAAATTGTGCCCATTATGGAAAGCCAAGTGCTTTCTTGCATGTGTGTAATGCCAACTATTGCACCTTGTAGAAGCTTGGAATTACTTATTTTGATTATGGTCCCCAATTGGATAAGATCAACGAAAGCTCATGACATGGAAGAAAATGTTGAAGTGTTGAGTGGTTGTTGGCTATTAGTGTGATAAGAAGTGGATGACATTGAGTCTTGTGGTAAGGAGAAGTAGGAATGATGTTGCTACAAGACAATCAAATGTCCATCACCAATCCAACTCCATCCTTTATGGTGTGGAATCATGACCAAATGTTAGGTGAGGTAACTTACTAAGTTAAGCATATAAATAATTGAAGGAGAAGGATCTTATTCTCTTTGTAATGGTAATCAAAATGGGACCAGTACAATATAGTAATTGTGTAGTCTTTAGTCCAAGTTATAGTCTAAAGTGGAACCCTCGATGATAAATTAGGATCAAATCCTTTCAAGGGGGTGCTAAGGTGGGTGAAAGACCCATTTGGCTCATACCTACTAATGCATGAGGCGTTGTCAATGTGCCATGTCATTTAAAAATGAAGGCCAAATTTGTTGGCAAATTTTGTTCAAGGTTGAATATTTATGAGCGATCGATAGCACAAATTTGCAATGAAGGAAAGATAAAAAACGCTTTGGAAAGATAGTTATATATGCCTCAAATTATTAGGAGAAAAGTAGATTGTGATTAATAGTGCACCTCAATTGGATGTGAAACTTTGTAAAATAGTTTGATGCACAACACTAGGAGCAAACCATTTTAGGCATAAGAGCTCATATAGACATTAGCGATGAAGAAATCTTCATCATGGCTAGTCACAATGCACTCCTCCTTGAGGCGTGATGTAGAAACACAAAGTTCTTTTGTTATGCCTATTGAACTCCTAATATAATCCATCTTGAAACACAGACCAAGGTGTTTGGAATCTTTTTGACTTAAAGGGTTAGAAAGACAAGAAGATGCAAGGCCACTGATTGGTAAGAACCCGATTGGAGGGGTAACCCACCGACTGACCTAGATGTTTTGTGAAGTGTTAGAGTGAGAGCACACTTGTCAGGACCCAGATGATGGTGAACTATACCTAAGAGAGATGCTAGATTAAGGAAACTATGGAGAAGGCCCAAAGAAATTCTAATTGCTAGTTGTTCTTTTGACTTGGGCATAGGCATGAAGGATTAATCAAACCATCTAGTAGCTAGTTCCCTTTATGGACTCCCTCATGATAACTATAAGAATAGTCAAAATTTTTTAGAGTGAAGCTAACAACAAGAGGCATCAAGGGCATAATGCCCTCAACTTATTCTCAAAGTTTCAAAAGGTAGAAAGTCTTAGGAACTTTGATGAGTTATTCCAAGGAATCCAGCTCCAAGTGGGCTAAGTAGTACTCACAATATGGAATGAACCAAAAGCTAGGCAATAGTGCTTAACTGCTTGCTAAACTAGAGGCTCTAAAGCTAGTTGGTTGATTTACAGAGTAGAACAATAGCCAAGAAACTTTAAATCCACCTTGGAGTGTACAACAACTCACCCATCAAATCAATTGGATTCGAAAAGGATTAGTGCTTATGCAAGTGACCGACACCTTCCCGTCGGTGATATGCAATGTCTTAATGAGTAGGAGGGTGCAATAGTCACTACATAATGTAAGGCATGAGCTAATATGGAGCATTTACTAGTGTAGATCTTTGTGCTAGTAATACATATTTAAACGAAAACTTTGTAAGTTGAAGGGGGTAAAGATTCCATGTGAACAAGATTTATAAAAGTGTTAGCCAATCCTAAGAGATAAGGGAAAAGAATTAGAGAGTGTCATTTGGCACATGCTTTAAAAGGCATCAACTTTAATGTCTCAAGCCAGGGATTACGTGGTTGATGGAAATGTAAAGTGGTCTAAAGACGTCAATGATTCCTTAAGAAGAGTTATCTTTTTCTCTTAATTACTTGACAACCAAGAAAATGGCTCAATCATATATTGGGCCAAGTAGTTGGAAGAGCACTTCACATTGAGTGCTGCCTGATGTAACCCAAAACAATGCCTAAAAATCTAGATAGTCGAATTCCCTCCATACTCGATCATTGTCTAAACTGCATAAGTACCCAAAATAAATAGTCATTTGTTCATGAAGCAATGTAGGCGAAGTAAGTTGACAAAATGGATCTATAACTTTGAGAAAGAGATATTCTATGAGAGAGTGGCATTGGGTCCTAATTTAGAACCCATCGAATGTTTGCACACTCATTGAGTTGCTCATGCTATAAGAGTGGGTCTACGTGTGTTAATAGGGACAAATTAAAACTAACCCCTACAAGAGCCTTCCTTGGGCATCAAACAATCAACTCAAAATTGGTACAAACATAAGAAATCTAACTATCTAATTTTAACAAAGCAATTTGTTAGTCCTCAAGGATGACTATGTAATGTGATCTCTATCAAATGCTCTACATGTCAAAATGAAGAAATTCGAACTAGTGTGAGTAAATAGTAGGAGTATCTATGACTCCATTAAGTTTACTAAATTCTTTATCATCTAATTAATGAGACACATGAATGGATTATTAAGATTCCCAACATCTCTATTTACTACCCAATGAACCCACAGTCGAGAGAATGGGCTTAGCAAAATCAATAGGAAACGAAGATTGTTGAACCTTACTCTAATCCAATTTTGTGAAATGACTTTAGAGAGGTGAAGCATAAGTAAACATCGACATGCCAATCAAATTGAAATACCACTCTAATCAAATTTTACTTAATCCATAGGATGAAACGGTGCCCAACCCCTCTTTTTGGCACTACATCAGACCTCGATAGGTAAAACAAGGAATAACATATTGTTAAGTGTGGAGTTTGGTTGAGGCGATACATTTGCTGGAAAATAATAATGGTCCCCTAAGATAACCTCAATAAGTTTAGAAATCTTATGCTGAAAAAAGGGTAAAAGCACATTTGTTTTAGATGCCTACTAAAAATATTGGCTAAGAAATCATGTATTTTTTATCCTTTAGGCTTTCAAAATTTGTAGCTGAAAGTGTTAAACAAGTTACCATCGAGACAACTGGCATATGGTAGCCAAGCATTATAGTGATGTTGCTTTTCGATAGTTTGACATTAGCTCTTCTTATCATTGTGAAGTAGAAATTGCCAAGTGTTTGATTGTATAACCTTTTAAAATGGAAAGTGAGTTGGGTTTAGATCATTGTGAGACATGTTGATTTTATCCTACTAATGAATGTGTCCTTATAATAACTCAAACTAGCATTAATGCTACCATTAATTAATGAAATCGTCATCATGATTAGTTAAAAAGCTAATGATATAATACTATTATGTGCAAGATTATGATTGAACACCATTACATCAAAATCTATGTAAAGATATATTGTAATAGAATCTTGTTCGCTTGTTGGATGATAGTAAGGGCTTTCCACACAAAGGGCCCATGGCCATGAGGTCACTTAGCATCAAAGAAAGTCAAATGTTATTGGCACTATATGAAATGGTAGGTAAGTGTGAATGATGGATAAAATCTTTTATAGATGACTTAAATTTTTGTTGAGGTACTGTATGTTATTGAGTGGCCTCACTGCCATGATTTACTTGTAGATTCATCTCCTAAGAGACATAGATAACATAAGCATTTAGAGACATCCCTAGCTCACTTGCTTATCTTGCTCTACTTGCTCTACTTATTGAGATACTTATTGTGGTACTTGTTGTAGCAGTTATTATAGTAATTATTAGGATTCTTATTGTAGCACAAATTGTCATACTTATTGCGACACTTATTGCTATATTTAATGTAGTACCTCATGCAATACTCGGTGCTATATTATGCAATTCTAGTTTCCCCCTTGGATGCTTTTCTTCGTGTAAGGTTGGAATTCATCACATTAACTATTATAGAAGTTAAATGGTTTAATGTGGGAGTTATAACACATTTTCTTGTTTTCAAATTATCATGCTCCATTAATATCCAACCCAATGTCATAGTAGCTTCATCCCCACAAACTAAAGAACATCAAGTCACATAAGTTCCAAAAATTTTAGTCACTTGCTCACATCATTTATTAAAGTAGTACCTATAGTGGTTCTATGTGCATAAAAAATGTGTAACTTTCTTGACCGTATTTGTCACATGAGATTTCTTAGACATGGTTCTATAGCAACTTTATTGGGAAGTTGTCTTCTTCCTTGACAAAATTGCTGCAATATGCAATCCACAAGGGGTAATATATAATGCAATGTGGCAAATGGGGAAGCGGAAGCTAAATGGTGTAATCTACACTAGCATTTGTGCTTGCTAGGCTATGGTCATAAACATGCATTATAGTAATTATGTGTGTGGTAGTGTATTTTGTATTCACGAGATAGCTAGTCCATGACCTCCTTGTAGTATACAATGTGCATGGCTGTATGCCACTTCTTTTTTTATTTTTAGTGTTATGGGCTACTGGTCCTTAAGTGAAGTGATGCCTTTTCAAGAGACTTGCATTCAAACTTGAGAGAATTATTGCAATTTGTAATCCACAAAGGGCAATGTGAACTGCTATGTGGCTCACAACATAACAAAATTTGGATGATGCAATTGTGATAAGGTTTGTACATATTAGCCAACAACCCTTGCCATATGTTGCTATAGGTACACATGTAGTAGCCAGCTTGCGAGCACCTTGAGGCATCTTGTGATATAGATAGTGGGGCCCACAAAGTGTGACATTTTTTGATTTTTAGCACTAGAGGTTGTTGGCAATTAGATTAGGTGATGCCTCATTCGGAGACTTGCTTTTGGCCATGATAGAATGGTCATAATATGTAATCTACAAAGGGCATTATGTAGTACAGTACAACTTGTGTTGACACAAAAGCTGAATGATGCAATATTCACAAGGGGTTTTTCACATTGTCTTGTATCCCTAGATGGGTACTACTCTAGATGCACATGTTACAACACTATGAATGCACATAATAGCCAGTTTGCACATGCGTAATGGCATCTAGTGCATATAATTAGTTTAGCAAGAAAAGTATAACCCTCTTTTGGATTTTTTACACTACAGACTTTTTATTTATGGATTATGTTATGTCTTATTTGGAGACATGCCTTCTTCGTTAATGAAATAGTCACAATATGCAATCTTTAAGGAGCAATGTGCTATGTAGAGCAGCCTATGATAGAGTAGATATAGATGGTGCAATTTGTATTAGGGTTAGTGCATGTTCATTGTGCCACTCTTTGCCTTTTTTGTGGGGTATTATGAGGTCTGATTATTCCCATGTTTTAGTGAATGTTTGTTGTTGTCAAGTCATTCGATATTGCCCTTGTAGTCTGCACTCTTGTCCTTTAAGGTGCAAAGCATGGTGGAATCTCCTGGCCCTTGTAGTGGCTTTCTTTGAGCATGATAATGCTGCGAAAATGCATAACTTGTTTTGGCCATTGTCATCACATATGACAACTAATGGCAAAATGAGGTGTTACTCTAATGTGGTGTTCACTTGGTGAATATGGATTGTTGAACCTTGTTTTTTTCTTTAGGCTTTCTTTGGTACACTATTTGAACTCTATCAAAATCAAACTTCATTAGTGCAAATTGCACTCATTCATGCATTGGTTTTCCCATACGCGTGACATGTTGGGCCTGATGAGTGTGACCAGTTATTATGGAAATGCAAATGTTTAAGTGATTAACATGGTGTTGCTTAGTGATTGACCATGTTTTGAGCATGCAATTTTCTTTCTTTCCTATCATGGATCTCCAACAAAATAGTTTGTAGTTACATAAGTCATGCTCATTGGCTTCAAGGTGTTATAACTTATAGCCATTTTAATGGTTATCTAATTCGTTCAAGCCTTCATGGATCATTTGTATGTCTATGTATTTTTTCTAGGGCTTACCACTTGTCATGCCACACTAGAGCTAGAGAAGCTCTTCATCCATAATTAGGCCCATTGTGCTTCTCTTTATATATCTTTTAAAACACTTTGGACTAATAGGATTGGATTGCCTTGTGACCACTTTTACATAAGTGATGTTCTTGTGATGCTATTTCTTAAGACATGGTTACTGATTAGTGTGGTTAGTCATTATGTGCAGGGCATTGTCATGTAATCGAACCTTCTTTATGAGGAAGTTTATATGTTGCTTTCCTTTCTATTAGATGAGTAGCTACCATTCAATTATTTAATTAAGACCACACTTATCCTTTGTTAGAATAGTTAGAAATTTTTAATGCTATTGAACATGTGATTCTCTCAACTCTCATTCTGGCATGGTCTTGTAAATCACTCATTTTGATCTTCATCATAGCTATGGAGGGTAGTCATTCAAGCATGATATTATTAAGAGGATATTTTGAAACTTGAGGGATGATGTCCCAACTTAGTAGCATTTTCTCTTCTTTTGTGGAGTATCAATAGACATGACGAATGTGTCAAGTATGACATGAGGTGCTACCTCATACTTTATCTTTATATTGCTACCTGGTTGGTGTTTCCAGTAGTCATATGTTTGTCTCAAAGATTAAACCATGCATGTGTATGTATGATCGAGTTTATTTAGGAAACTATGAATAGTTTGTTAAATTAATTATAGTTTTTTTGATGGAAAAAATTACAAAGTAATAATTGTAATTTTAGAGAAAATATGTGAACAAAACCCTAGCTCCCTAATCATTCATGATAGCTCATCAGATCGAATGGCCACCATGATGGAATTGCATCATTTGAATTTTCACCTTATCAACTTTAAACGGTAAGATAAGTTCCTACCATTTTAGTGATAGATGACGAGGAATTAGGGTTTAATTTTGGAGAGAGATTTTGAGAGATGGCTACCACATCCAAGAAAGGTTCGGCAAAAAAATTGCCTAATCTAGAAATAAAAAAGTAAAAAACAATATCAAGCTCCATCAGTTTGGTAATTGGAATGAGTAATCTAAATCCCTTATTGAGGATTCATTGGATGGCAAGTGTGGTGCCAGCAATTACAATAATTCTAACTTAATAGCAAATAATTAAGTTGTTACAATTAAGAAGCTCATAGTTAGGCATTGGTTTATTGATGATGTTTGTTTTGGTGTGTTGGGTTGTGCCCTCTGTGTCATTATTTTGAAGAAATAAGTGTGCTCAAAGCAAGGTCACACCTTGGATACATTAGTGTGCGATAACGTCATAGGATTTTGTTCCTATTGTGTTGTCCTTTGAGAACATAGTTACAACTAAGGACTATCATGGGCATTCAAGTTTCATAGCAGAGGAGAAATTTTTTAATTTATGAGAGATGATAAAAAAGAATCTATATTAATCAAGAACAAAAGTTGGGTGGTCAAGGATGATCAAATATCATTCTGATTCCAACTATAAATGATGTCGTATAGGGAATGGTAGATGCATCTCTTTGGACTCCATCAACAACCTCATAAGAAATGAAATACTTTGGTTCCTTGATAAGATAATGGACGTAGCTTACATCATATACTCTCTAAGGTGGTTCATATAGAAAGTCTTTAAAATGACAAAGTTGAAATGGTATTCAAAGAGGCATTCCTTAGTCCCAAAAAAATCATAAAAAGTGCATGACGAATGCCCCAATGTGTTGTGCTATTACATTGGTACTTAATGTTGGAGAGGTTGAAGGACTTCATATCATGAACATTATCAATGCCAACATGCTAAGAACTATAGTTGATTGTTGGCCTAAGTAACCAATTAGTAGAAAATATGGTTGTAGTGGAATTGGTTTCAGTCTTTGCTTCCTTGAGATTAAGAAGAATAGTTCTTAGAATTTCCATTACTTTAGGAATAGTAGTAACCTCCATACCTGAAGTAGAATATGAATCCAAAGTGTTTCCTAGAATTGCAATAGGTTTACCCACATCATCCAACACTACAATTTCAATTCTAACAATGAAGACATCATGCTTAGTAGCATCACAATGATTTTGATCCATCCTATTGGAGGAGTCCAATAAGAGGTGAGTACCAACCTATCAATGTTGTTGAAGCTCTTGTTAGATGCAATTTGTGTGTTATAACAAGTAGTAGCAACAATATAAATGCACATATGAATAATAACTATATTTCAGACTATTTCTACAAGAGCTTGTATATTCTTTTTGAGCAAAGGTGGAATAGACATATAGCTATAACTTTCACAGCTGGGGAAGCTGACGACAGCCTCACATTCAGAAACATCTAGTTAAGGAGCTTAGAAATTGAATTGGCATCCTTACAATCAAACCTTCCAATGTTGAAGCACTCATTCACAAAGTAGTTGGACCAAAGTTCTTTCATAGTATGGCAATCTTAGAAGTAATTTTGAAGTCTTTTTTTGGCATTACAACCCTATCAACAATGCTTGAAAATGATGATCCCTTTTGCACAAAGCCATGATCATATAAGAAGCAGGTTTAAAGCTAATCTTAAAAAAAATGTAACTTAAGATTGTACTTGAACTTTTCATATGAAGATGGTGGTACATATGTCCTTTGTATCTAGCACCATATCATCACTCAATTTGAAGCACAACACATCGATTTTATTCCATTTAGACCATGTGGTGTGTAGAATCTATAAGACATTATCAGGCATGAATAACTACTAAATCTCTTTTTGATCCCACACACCATACTCCATGACCAACTCCACTATAGAAGTTGGATAACATGCATAAATGTTCAGAAAGGTCAGCCAAGTAACAATAATAAGGTCACCAATCCAATTATCTAAAAAAAGGAAATTGAGTTACCTACAAAAGTTTACCAAACAATATTATTCATAGTCTGAACAGTTACTTTATTTAGTTAACTTAGATGTATGAGATGCATTGTAAGGCATATGAAAAGTATTTTTTATCATTGAGTACTTAACTTAAAGGATTACATCCACAAACAGTCTTAGCAAGCAATAACTCATTAATATGTTTTTACAATTAATGTTGGTTACTAGGTTGATAGATTGCAAACTAGGAGCAATCCTTAAAGTTACCATTTCCAAGGAACAATAGTGTATAGTTCTACTATCATTTGAACTACTACACAAGTAGTGGTGCATGAATTTGTCTGGTTCTTCAATATTTTTGCTCAAAATAAATCAGTGAACAAATTAATTGATAGAAATGGCAACTAACATAATGTTAATCATGATAACACACTCTATCATCTATAGTGATCATATCATACATCTTATACATAAATTTCAACAAATAAATAATGAAATAGAAGCCTTTTCTTGAAGATTTTTCCACAATTAGTATCCTAAGATATTTCAATTGAGTGGTTTGGCCCATATGTAATTTCTAGCAATCATTGTTTTTTGCTTTTGCTCCATATCCCTTGCTTAATAACACTAATAGTTTGTTGAGATTCACCACCTAACCAACATAATGCTCATACTACTTAATGTAACCTAAATGTTTTGCTACAACACATGTTAAAGGTGTATGAATCATGACATCACTTCCAAACAATGGGTGTTTAATCATGGGAGAATCATAAACGAAGAAGAGCGAACTACTTATTCCTAATCAAGATAGCACGATCTTCCTTGTACTAGATAAGCCACAAGAGATGCTCAGATAAAATAATAATGACGTATGGTGAGAGAGGACATCCCCACCCAAGACCATTCGTTGCTTCAATCTCTGGTAGATGTATACTGTTAAACATGATGTCAAATTTTAATATAGTGATATGGGCCTTAATCTAATCAAATTAACATATAGGGAATTATTGATGCTTAGGCTTACCTATCATAAATTTCTAATTTAACGTATCATAAGTCTATTCCATATCAAAGTTTAACACCATGAAACCTTTTTTAAAATTAGATAGATGTGTATAAGATGTCATTTCTAGAGCCAAGAAAATATTATCAGATATAGCATGGCTTGGCATAAAAGCATGTTTCTCCTTAGCAATGATATCGGTCAGCATAACTTTCAATCTAGCCACAAACATTTTTGTCACTACTTTGCTTATCACATTCATAAAATAATGGAGCTAAATTTCTCTTGTTTGGATGCTTGTTTGACTTTTCTTATTGAGCTCTATCCAATCAAATATAAGTTTTATATTTCTAAATAATTTAATTTCTTTACTTTCAATATGTTTTACAAGATATTTGAAGTCATGCTAGATTAGACATTTGAAGATGTTATACTCGATTTTCATAGTATCTTGTAATTAAATTTTCTTATATAATTAATGTAATTAGTTAAAATACTTTACTTTGATTTGATTATATTACTTTGTAACTCTAATAACAGTCTGACAGAGAAAAAGCAAATGTCATTAGACTCATCTCAATGCATTATACTCAATTAAATATCCAAAATTATATCTTAAATAATTTTATTTTTTATAATTTTTGCATATTTTTATATTCTTACCTAATTTAATGATAAAAAAATACATTCAATCTAAATGGAATCTTGGAATGCAATTTCCAATATAATTTATTTTATTAATTAATTTTTTTCTCTTTGATAGGTAATATTACTATGTAACTCCAAATCTTCTTTTCATTTATTTTTATGTATCTTTGACTTGGTGGTATTACATTATCACAATTTATAACATTTTTTCTTTAATATATAAATATTAGTACTAAAAAATAATGTATTATTATTTATACCCATTTATTTTGTTGATTCAAAACAAATCCAAATGAGGTCTGACTGAGATGAAACAAATGTTGTTCACTTCAACAACCTCTATCCATCTAATTTCATTTTTATTTTTTTTATATATTTTTATCTTATAGTGTTTTACATGTCTTGTGAGACATATCAATTCATACTTTATTTGAATATTGAGGTTTTCGCACTTGATCTCTTTAGTATCATGGAATGTAACTATCTTGTTATGTAATTTTTTTTTAATGTTTTGCTTTAATTTTGTTATATTATTATGAAAGCTTAAATCTTGTCTTACGTGATATTTATATCATTTTGATTTTGTCAAATCACTTTTCTCTAATTTATCTCATCTTAGCTTTATATATATTTGTATAATAAAATAATACTTTATTATTATTTATGCTTATTTACTTTGGTATTTCTCCATAATTCCAAATGATCATTATGAGAACAAAACATATACTTTTGGACTCACATGAACAAGCTCTATCTAATAAAAATATTTCTTTTTATGTTTTAAATAATTTATTTTTCATGATTTTGGTATTCTTTATAATAGATGTCCTTCATATCTTTGTATAAAATTTTCCTCTATAGTTTCCTTCATTTATTAAAATAATTTACTTTGATTTCGTAATATTTTTATGAAACTCTCATTCTACACCTATTTGACCTTTATGTCGCTTGGATTTTTATAATTATAATTCTTCAAATTTTATAATTTTTCGTTTAAAGTATATTACTTAATTCTATTTCTTATAATATTTCATTTTTATTTGGTTATGTTGTTTTAAAACTCTAGTTCTCTTCTCTTATGATCTTTATATTGCTTTGATTTGGATATATTACATTACTTCAAGTTTTCTCATTTCATCATTATAATATACTTACTTAACATTAATATAGTATTTTTTTTATTAAACATGCTATTTTACTTTGGTAATTCTTAGTAATTTGAAATAAGGTTTGTTCGAGACAAAACAATTATCATTAGAATCATCTCAATAAGCTCTTTTCATTTAAATATTTATTTTTAAATTTTAAAATATTTTTTCTATGATTTTTACATGCTTTATAATACATTTCAAATCATACATCATCTAATGTTTGAAAATGCTACACTCGATCTCCTTAGTTACTCATAATCCAACATTTTAACATAACTTATCTCATTTCTTCATAGTTTTAGCTTTGATTAGTTATATTACTATAAAACTCTAAATCTCTATTTGTCTAAATTTTATATCATTTTGATTGAGTTATATTATATTTCTTTAATTTATCTCACAATATATTTAATATGTATTTACTTAAATAAAAATAATAATTTATTTTATGTTATTACCAATTACTCTAATAATTCATAGTAATTCTAAATGAGATCATATTAAGGCTAAATAAATATTTGTGTATTATACAAAAATGAACTCTATATAGTTAAATGCTTATTTATATATTTTTGAATATTTAATCATCTAGAAGTTCTTCATATTTTATGAGGCATTATGTTTATTAACTGATTTCAAGATCAATGATGTTACGCATGATATTTTTAGTAAATTGGAATTCAACAATCCTATATAATTTGTCTTTTTTGCTTTGATTTTGTTATTCTACTATTAATGATAAATCTTGTCTCATGTGGCCATTATGTTGCTTTGATTTGGTTACATTACATCACTTTAATTTATCTCTTTTCAACTTTAATATTAATTTCCTTAAACCTACAATATGATAAATTCTATGATAAAGTATATTCTAAGACACTAAGAAGAACAAATAGGTTATACTTAATCATAGAGTATTGTATGTATCCAACAAAAGATAAATTTAAACAAAGTACTATGAGCTAACCAAACAAATGTAAGTTCACATGAGAATTGAATTAAAGTGACAAAATAATATAATGAAATCCAAAGAAAACATTTAAAAAAATTATAAAAATTACATAAGAATGTTGTATTCTAAGAAATTAACGTAGCATTGCATAATATTCTGGACTATTAAATTAAATTTTATTAAAAATCCTTTAAAACACTTATTTAAGTCAAATAAAATAAAATATTTAAAATTATAAAAATGAATATAATTGTATATAGCTCGATCAGGTTTGTGCATCATTTTTTCATCTCCATCTAACCCCGTTTTAAATGCTAGTAATTACAAAAATAAATAAGTAAAATAAAATTAAATCATTATCTTAATGTCAAATAAATTTATATTTTGAAGCTAAAATGAGATAAATTGAACCATTATAATCTAGTCAAATTAGATTAATGTAAATGTCATATGAGAGAAGTTTCAGAGTTACATTGTATTATAAATAAATTAAGCAAAAACATTTTGAGAAATTAAAAATTATATAAGAAATCTATATGTTAAGATATCCAAAAGATCAATTGTAAAATCCTTATTCATCAAATTTAGCATTAGTGATTATACCCTAAAATGCATGCCAAAACATAAAAAAACAATATTTAAAAATATTAAAAAACTATGTTTAATTGAATTAAGTTTACTATAGTGAGTCTAATGACCTTTGTTTATCTCGACTAGACCACGTTTAGAATCACTATGAATTTTCCAATTAAATAATCATAAATAATAAAAACATATTATTTTAATGTTAAATAAATATACAATAAATTAAAATCAAAAAATTTGAACTAATGGCATAAATTGTTTTAAAAAGTTGAATTCCAAGATAATATTAAAATGAAATGTAATATCCATGCTCTTCAAATTGGTATGAATCAAAATTTCTCTTAAATAAGTTGAAATCCTTAAAAATAAAGCATTTTAAAACTTATAAATTAATATTTAATTAGATAAATCTTAGGAAGACAAGCCAATAACATTTGCTATGTTTTGGTTGCACCTCATTCAAAATAAATGGAAATTTGAAAATTAAATAAGAATAAATAATAGCAAAATATTATTTAAATATTAAATATTTATGCTAAAGATGAAGTGAGACAAATTGAAACAATGTAATATAACTAGATCATAATGATGTAAATGCCAAATGAGAGCATATTTGGCATTATATATAAACATTACCAAATTAAACCAAAAAATGTGAACAAATGACATAAATTGGTTGAGAAATGTTGAATTCCAATTTCTAAAGTAATGAAATGTAACAGATGTGATTATCAATAAGAATTCAAATGTCTCATTAAGCATGCTAAAACCTTAGAAAATAATAAAAATAGAAAATATATTAATGAAAATTTAAATAGATGGACTTTGTTAGGATGGGTCTAATGATGATTATTGGGTGTTGATTAGATATCATTTAGAATTACTTCGAATTATGGAACTAAATAAGAATAAATAATTAAAAAATTTTATTTTAATTGAAAATAAATATATATTGAATATAAAAATAAGATAATTAAATAATTATAATCTAACTCAATCAAGTAACTATAAAGGTAACACAAGAAGAGATTTTAGGTTAACATTTATATAACCAAATATGAGCAAAAAATTTCAATAAATGAGATGAACTATAGGGGAAAGTTGAATTCCAGATATTAAGAAAATCATGTGCAAGATACTCGATCATAAAATTAGTTACAAATCAAAATATCTCATAAAGTGTTTCAGACCCTTAGAAAATAAAAAATTTAAAATTGAATATCTAATTGAATAAGGGACATCGACCTGACTAGAACTATGACTTCATCTCGATTGAACCTCATTTTGTATTACATGCCATTATCAAAATAAAGTGACAAAATAAATTATTATTCTAACATTCAGTAAATATAAAATAAAGCTAAATTAAGTTCAAATTGAAGTAATATAATCAAGAAAAATTAAAGTAATTTAAACATCACATAAGAGTAGATTTAGAGTTACTTAGTAATATAGCCAAACCAATATGAAAAATTTGAACTTTGATAAATTATGTGGGAAAGTTGCATTAAAATACGTTGAGGAGATTGGGTGTAATGTCATTGATTGGCAAATCAAGTTTGAATAAAAATGTCTTATAAAGCTTCCAAAAACCCTAAACATAATATTTAAACATAAAAAAATATTTTATTGAATGACGCTCTTTGGGGCAAGTGTAATAACATTTGTTTCATCCTGGTCTGATCTTGTTAGGAAGTAATTCAACTAGCAAATAAATAAGTATAAATAATGATAAATTAATATTTTAATATTTATTTAAAATATAAGAAAGCTAAAATTAGATTAATTATTCAAGAAAGTTATGTTCAAAATTGAAATGGCATCTAGTTTGACACTTGCGATTATCAAATCATTTACAAATTAATTGAATGCATAGAATGCATCCAACTATGTTCTTTTCATCTCAATTTGACCACAATTGGATTTACAACAAATTACCTAAATAGTTAAGAATAAATTATAATAATTTATTATTAATGTTAAGTAATATTATATTAAAGTTGAAATAAGATAAATTAAAGTAATATAATCTAATAAAATTAAAGTAATGAAATGGCCAAATGAGTGGTGATTTAGAGTTATATAGTGATATTACTAAATAAATGCAAAAAATTGATGAAATGAGAAATTATATGACCAGGCTGCATTCCAAGATACAAAGAAGATAAGGAATGAATTTCTCTATCATTGCATCAAAATATCTCGAAAAAGTACAAAAACATCAAAAAACTAAAATATTTCAAAAATATTAAGATATAGATTTATTTTTATGTATATTGTTGATACTTGTTCAACCATGTTAGTTTTGTCTTAACAAAACCTCTTTTGGAACTACTATGAATTGCCCGATAAATAAGAAAAAATATTTATAAATTGTAATTTTAAAATTATAAATATATATATATATACACACATATATAGATATATATTAATGTTTAATTAAATTAAATTGAAGCAATATAATTTTAAAATATTAAAGTGATGTACAGGTCACACAAGTTCTGATTTAGAGTTACACTATAATATAACCAAATCATGGTAAAATCTATTAAAGAAATTAGCTTAATTATATAAGAAAGTGTCATTCCAAAATGTTAAGGAGATTAAGTAAAATATCCTCTTTCATCAAATTAGGTTTGAAATAAAATATATTATAAAGCATGTCAAAATCCTAATAAATAAGATTTTCAAACAATAAAAGATATTTAAAATAAAATAAATTTTTAATTGGATATAGTTTGCCAAGTCAAGAGCAACAAAATTTGCATTGGTCTCTATCTAGGCTTACTTTAAATTGTTGAGATTTTCCAAATTAAATAAGAAAAAATAATTGTAAATGTTTATTTTAATATTAAATAAATTTTAATTAAATCTAAAATAAGATAAATTGAAGTAATATAATGTAAAAATTTTGAAGTGATGTAAGAGTCACATGAGAGTAGAATAAGAGTTATATAGTAATACAATAGAAAGAAATAAGTTAAATCTTGTGAGAAAGTTACATTACAAGATAATAAGGTGTTTAATTGTAACATCCTTGATTATCAAAATAGGTTTTAATTGAATTATCTTATGAAACATGCAAAAACCATAGAAAAAATATTTAAAAATAAAAATTTGAATATTAAATTTAATAGAGTTCATTGAGGGAAGTCTAATAACATTTGTTTTATCTCGACAAGAGCACGTTTGGAATACCATTGATTGTCCAATTGAATAAGCATAATATAATAAGTTATTATTTTAATATTATGTTAAAACATAAGAATATTAAATGAGATAAATTTAAACAATATAATGCAACCAAATCAAAGCCATTGAAATGTCACAAAAGATGAGATTTAGAGTTGGAAAATAACATAACAAAATTATAACAAGCTAATATAAAAACAAACGAAAATAATATGAGAAAGATGCATTCTGTGTTGCTAATTGGATTATGTGTAATGTCCTTGTTCTTCACATCTGGTACTTGTCAATTTCTTTTATAACAATTCAAAAACCTAAGAAATAATATATTTCAAAATATGTTAATGAATATTTAATTAAATAGAGCCCTTTGAGATATGTCTAATGACATTATTTCATCTCTATCAAACCTTATTTGGAATTACTATAAATTTCTAAATAAAATAAATGTAAGTAATAAAAAATAATTATTACAAAATTAAGAAAAATATATATTTAACCTAAAATATGATAAATTAAAATAATGAAATATAACTAGAATGTCTAATGGGATAACATTTGTAGTTACATATTAATATAACAAAATCATTATAAACAATTTGAAAAATTATTATAAATTATAGGAGAAAGTTGCATTCCAATTTACTAGAGAAATAAAAAATAAAATTCTCCATAATCAAATAAGGCACAAATCAAAATGTGCTATTAAATAAAATATTTAAAAAATAAAAAATAAATATTTAATTAGATTGAGCTCATTTAAATAATTACAATGATGCCCTTTACATCTCAATCAGACCATGGAATTACTATGAATAACCAAAAATAAATATGCAAACAAAATGATAAGTTATTATCTTATTATTAAGTATATATATATATATATATATTAACGAGCTCTATCCAATTAAATATCAAATTTTGCTATTTTAATATTTAATTATCTAGTGTTTATGTTGGGTTTGTGAAATTTTTCTATTCATACCCTATTTTTTGATCGATGATGTTAAACCTGATCTCTTTAATATCTTGGAACATAACTTTCCCATGTACTGATGCATTTCTTTATATTTCTCTTTTCAGTTTGGTTATTTCAAAATTTTGCTTTAAATCTTCCATTGTAAGAATGCTTTATTTGATTTTATTATATTACATTCCTTTAATTTTCTCATCAATTATTTAATATATATTTAAATGAAAATATTAATTTCTTTATCTTAATCCTTATTTACTTTGCAAAATATTTGCAATTCCGAATGAGGTCTAACAAAAACAAAACAAATGGGATTTGTTTCATTTTAACAAGCTTTATGAAATTACTTATTCATTTTTATTTCTTAATATATATTTTTTTATGATTCTCTACATTTTACAATAAGTTTTCAATATCTATCAAATTTAATGATCAAGGATATTACACTTGATCTCCTTTTAACCTTGGATAATATTTTTCCCAAAACTTTTACACTTCTTTAAAACTTTTCACTTTGATTTGGATAAATTACAATGAATTCTTTTTCCCACATCTTGTGGGATTTACATTGCTTAAAATTAGTTATATTACTTTATTTCATTTTACATATTTGTGTTTTATTATATTTTTACTTAAAATTAGAGTTATAATTAAACTTTGATTATCCTCTTGTTTGCCCTCTAAATTTCTCTAAGTTATTTATAAAATATTTCTTTTGTTTATCAAACTACTTCTTCAATATATAATTACTTAACATTAAAATAATAATTTATTATTATTAATCTTTAATTACTTTGTTAATTTGTTGAAACTCCAAATGCGTTAAATTGGAGACAAAACAAATGCCATTAGACTCTTCCCTTTTTGCTCTATCCAATTGAATATTCATTCATATAGGTTTAAAACATTTTAGTATTGTGTTATGGCATGCTTTGTTATACATTTCAAATTGTACCTTATTTGATAATTAAGGATGTTACATTAAGTCCCCTAAGTACCTTAGAATGCAACTTTATCATATAATTAACATAATTTCTTAATTTTTTTGCTTTGAGTTAGATATATTTGTGTATAGCTAAATCTGCTCTTATGTGTCCTTTATATCACTTTAACTCTATTATACTACATTGCTTGATTTAATCTATATTAAGCTTTAATATATATTTACTTAACATTAAAATAATAAGTTATTATTATTTACGTTTAAATTTTTAGTAATTCTTTGTAATTCAATCAAGGACTGATTGAGATGAAACAAAAGTCATTATTCTTGTCTCCAAGAGCCTTATCTATTTAAATAATCATTATTATTATGTTTTTTTAATTTCTTTTATTTTTTAGAGTTTTAGCTTGTTTAATGAGATATTTTTATTGAGCCCAATTTTAAAATCATTGATCTTACACTCAGTCTCCTCAGATTATGAAATAGAACATTCGAGTATAATTTTTCTTATTTCTTCTAATTTTTTACTTTTATTTGTTTATGTTATTATGTAATTCTAGTTCTCCTTCCAACTGACCTTACAATTCTTTGACTTGGTTATATTACAATGATTCAATTTGTTTCACATTTGTTTTAATATAAATTTACTTTTAATAAAACAATTACTTATTATTTTTTATGTCTACATCTTTAATTTTTTGTATTCCTAATCGATGTCTGATTAACATGAAATAAATGTCATTATTTTAGTCCTGATATGCTCCTACTGCTTAAATTTTTATTTCTTATTTCTAGATATTTTATTTTTTGAGTTTTTAAATTTTTGGAGAAATTTTTCAACTTGAACCTATTTAATGATGGAAGATGTTATACTTGATCTCTTTCATGCTTTGAAATACAAATTTTCTATATAATTTATCTTAATTATTCAAATGTTTCTCTTTGATTTAATTATTCTTTTATCAAGCTTTAATTTTACTTTAGTGTGGCCCATTAGTTTGCATTTATTTGTTTATTTTACCTTCAATGTATTTTCATTTCATCCATAACATATATTTACTAAATATTATAAAGTTAATTTGATATTATTTAAGTTTATATAATTTCATATTTAATAGTTATTCCAAAAGATATTTATTGGAGATGAAACAAATGTTATTAGGCTCACCTTCATTTGTTATATCAAATTTAATATTTATTTTTATTTCATTAAAATATATATTTTATAGGGTTCTGGCTAATTAAACGTGACATTTTTATTTGTACCTAATTTGAATATGATGGAAGCATTCAATCTCCATAATGACCTAGAATGCAAGTTTCCTATGTAGTTAATCTCATTTATTAAAATGTTTTTCATTAATTGTTTTATATTACCATGCAACTATGAGTCTCAGCTCATGCAACTTTAGTAACTTTTCTATTTCATTATAATTAGTTACTTAAAATAATCTAATTTAAACATTATATATATTTGTATAATTTTCAAAAAATGTTTATATTATCATTTATGTTTAATTAGTTTAAACATTTCTTATAATTTCAAAGCTTAACTACTTGAAAAAAAACAAATCTAGTTTGACTTATCTAAGGCAGGCTACCATATTAAATTCATTTTTAGGTTCGTTATAATTTACTTTTTAAAGTTTTGGCATGTTTCGTAAGACATTTTTAATTGGACATAATTTTATAACTTGGAATGTTACTCACAATCACCTTAGTACCTCAGAATGCAAGTTTCATGTTCAATTCATCTCGTTTCTTTAAATGTTTTGCTTTGATTTTGTTATATTCCTATCAAATTCCAAGTCTCATCTCCTGTGAAGTTCACATGAATCTGATTTGGCTTTATAAAATTTCTTTAATATACCTTATCTTAGATTTAGCATAAATTTATTTACTATTAAAATAATAATTTATTATTATTTATGCTTATTTACATTAAGAATTTGTAGGAATTTTAAATGATGTTTAATTAAGAAAAAATAAAGGTCATTAAACATTTCTTTCTTGCTCTAACTAGTTAAATATTAATTTTATATTTTTTTAAAAAATATTATAAGATTTTTAAATGAGTTATGAGTCAATGTTATTCACATCTTATATGACAATAGAAGATGTTACACTCGAGCTACTTTGTACCTTATAATACAACTTTTTCATATAATTTATCAAATACCCCAAATTGTCTTCATTGGTTTAGTTGCATTACTACAGAACACTTATACTCCTTTCATGCATCCAGTAGAATGAGTTTACTCAGTAACATTACATTGCTCAAACTTATCGCATTACTTTTTAAATAAATGTTAACTTAATATTAAAATAACATTTTATTATGATTTTGGAGTCTTTAATTTGATAATTCATAGTTTTTATAAACAAAGTAAGATCTTGATGAATAAATGTCAATGAACTCAAGAAGCATTATACATTTAAATATTAATTTTTATATTTTAAAATATTTAATTTTTTAAGACTTTAGCATGTTTTGAGAGATTTTTTTGTACATATTTTGACGATCAAGTATTACATTTCATCTCTTTAGAATATTTGAATGCAACATTTCTGTACCCTTTATCTAATTTCTTCGAATTCTTTCCTTTTGATTCAATTATATTACTATATCACTCTAAATCTTGTCTTATATGACTTTTACATTGCTTTGATTTAGTTGCAGTATATTACAACAATTTATTATTTATGCTTATTTATTTTAGTAATTCATAGTATTTAAAAGAAGCGCGATCTAATTAAATATTTATTTTTTATATTTTAAAAAAAATTTAAAAGTTTGACAATGTTAACTAAATATTTTGATTTACACATAATATTCTCAATCTTCTAAGTATCATGGAATGCAAATTTATTATACAATTTGTCTCATCTAATCAAAATTTTCACTTTAACTTAGATATTAATATGAAAATTGAACTTTTTTCATGGGACCTTTGCATCCACTTATTGTAATTATAATACAATAACTTAATTTATCTCAATTGAAGTCTATTTCATATATACTTAACATTTAAAAAGTTTATTAGTTAAGATTATTTAATTTTTACTTTTTTTTAATTTATAGTAATTCCAAATGTGGTACTACGAAGATGAAACAAATGTCCTGAGACTCATCTTAAGAGCTCTATCTAATTAAATATTCATTTAATATTCTTTAAATTTTTATTTTCTAATGTCCTGTCACACTTTATTAGCCATTCAATTGGGACATAATTTAATGGTCGAATATATTACCCTCGATCTCTTGAGTAACTTGGAAGTCAACCGCTTAGAAAATGTCTCTTATTATTTTATTTTTTTAATTTCATTTTGTTATCTCATTATGTAACTATAAATATCCATTTGTTTAACATTCACATTATACTAATTTTATATCATTACATTGCTACAATTCATCTCATTTCATCTTTAATATAGCTTTTCTTAATAATAAAGCACTAATCTGAGAGGAATAGTGTAAAATCAGCCCACAGAGAGAGCAAAAAATCAGGAACGGTACAGTGGGGAATCAAGTCAACCAGGACCAAGTGATCAAATCTTTGTTGAGGAAGGGGGAGCCAACCCCGATTTGCTCAACACATGTGGCTATGTTATTTTGGGGCACTAGGACGACACCGGTGACTGAAGCTGCTCGTAGGGGTGGGAAGTTGGTGATGGTGGCAGTGACAAAAGACGGATTGAATGGCTAATAAAGTGTGGCAGGACATTAGAAAATAAAAATTTAAAGAATATTAAATGAACTTTGCTCTACTTTGCTCTACTCTACTCTACTCTATTGGACTCTAGCCAATCCTAACCTAGCTCTACTATACTCTACTATGCCCTACTCTACTTTTCTATAATCTAGTTTACTATACTCTTCTCTACTCTACTATACTCTACTCTACTCTACTCTGCTCTACTCTAGCCTAGCCTAACCTAGCTTTACTCTACTTTACTATACTCTGTTATACTCTACTCTACTCTTCTCTACTCTAGCCTAGCATAGCCTTGTCTAGCCTAGCTTAGCCTTACCTAATCCAACTATACTCTACTCTACCTTATTCTACTCTACTCTAGTCTACTCTACATTAACCTAGCTTAGCCTAGCCTAACCGAGATCTACTCGACTCTACTCCACTCTAGCCTAGTTGAGCCTAGCCAAGCCTAGGCTTACTTAACCTAGCTCTGCTCTACTTTACTCTGCTCTACTCTGCTATGCTTTACTCTGATTTTCTCTGCTCTACTTTACTCTACTCTGCTCTACTCTACTATGCTCTGCTCTATTCTACTCTACACTTGTCTACTTTTTTCTACTCTACTCTACTCTATTCACCTCTACTACACTCTACTCTACTCTTGCGTAATCGAGCCAAGCCAAGCCTTGCCTAACCTAGCTTTGCTATACTTTGTTATACTTTGCTCTGCTCTGCTCTACTCTACTCTGATTTTCTTTACTCTACTATACTCTACTCTCTTGTACTCTGCTCTGCTTTGCTGTGCTCTACTCTACTCTACTTTGACTAAGCTCTACTCTACTATACTCTACTCTACTTTGCTTTACTCTATACTACTCTACCCTACTCTAGTCTACTCCAGCCTTGTTTAGCCTAGCCTAGCTTTGACTAACTTAGCTAAGCTCTCCATTACTTTACTCTACTCTACTCTAGCCTAGTCGAGCCTAGTCTATCTTTTTCGAGCCTAGCCTGGCCTAACCTTGCTCTACTCTACTTTATAGTACTTTACTCAACTTTACTCTGATATACTATAATCTACTGTACTCTACTCTAACTTAGCCAAGCTTAGCCTGACCTAACCTAGCTCCACTTCTTCTTCTTCTTCTTCTTCTTCTTCTTCTTCTTCTTCTTTTTGCTCTTCTTCTCCTTTGCAATCATGTTCTTCTTCTTCTTCTCCTTCTTCTTTATTTCTCTTCACCATCTTCTTCTCCTTTCTCTTCCTTTTCATCTTCTCCATCTTCTCCTTCAACTTCTTCTTCTTCTTCTTCCTCCTCCACTTGTTCTTCTTCATCATCATCATCATCATCATCATCTTCTTCTTCTTCTTATAGTTCTTCTTCTTCCTCCTCTTCTTCTTCATCTTCCCTATCTTAATCTTGGTCTCCTACTTCTTCTTCTTCTTCTTCTTCTTCTGCTTCTCCATCTTCTTGTCCTTCCCCTCATTCTTGTTCTTCTTCACCTCCTTCTTCTCCTTCATCTTCTTTGTCCTCCTTGTCTTCCGCCCCTCTTCTTCTTTTCTTCTTCTTGTTCTTCTTCTTCTTCTTCACCTTCTTCTTCTTCATCTTCTTCAACTTCATCGTCCTCTTCTTCTTCCTCCTCTTCTATCCCTTCTTCTTCTTTCTCTTCTTCTTCTTCTTCTTCTTCTTCTTCTTTTCCTTGTTTTCTTCTCCTTTTTCTTCTTCTTCTCCTTCTTCTTTTCCTTCTCCTTTTTGTACTTCTTCTTCTTCTACTTCTACTTCTTTTCCTTCCTTTTCTTCTTCATGTGATTCATCTTCTCCAACCTTTTCTTGTTCTTCCTCTTCCTCTTCTTCTTCTTTATCTTCTTCTTCTTCTTCTTCTTCTTCTTCTCCTTCTCCTTCTTCTTCTTCTACTTCTTCTTGTTCATCATCATCATCTTCTTCTACTTCTTCTTCTTGATCTTCTCCTTTTTCTTCTTCATCATCATCATCATAAAAATCTTCTTCTTCTTCTTCTTCTTCATTTATTTCCTCCTTCTCTCCTTCTTCTTCTTCTTCTTATTCTTCTTCTACTACTTTTCCTTCTTTTTCTTCTTCTTCTTCTCCTTCTCCATCTTCTTCTTCTTTCTCTGTTTCTTCTTCTTCTTCTTCTTCTTCTTCTTCTTCTTCTTCTTCTGCTTTATCTTGTTTCTCTTCTTCCTCCTCTTCTTCTTCCTTTTATTCTTCTCCTCCTTTTCTTCTTCTTTTTCTTCTTCTTATTCTTCTTCCTCTTTTTCTTTTTCTAGTTTTCCTTCTTCTTCTTCTTCTTCTCTTTCTTCCTCAACTTCTTTCTCTTCTACATCCTCTTCTTTTTCTTATTATTATTCATCTTCTTCTTCTTCTAATTCTTCTTCTTCTTCCCCTTCTCATTCTTGTTCTTCTTCTTCCTCCTCTTCCCTTCATCCTTCTCTTATTTGTTCCCCTGCTTCTTCTATCCTTCTGCTTCTTCTTCTTCTTTTTCTTTTTTTTCTTCTTCGTCTTCTTTTCTTCTTCCTTTCCTTCCCCTCCTTAAACTTCTCCTTCTTCTTTTTCTTCTTCCTCACCTTCTTCTTCTTCTTCTTCTTCTTCTTCTGCTTCTTCTTTTTCATCCTCATCTTCGTCTTCTTCTTCTTCTTCTTCTCATTCTTTTTCTTCACCCTCGTCTACTTCATTCTCTTCTTTTTCTCCAACTTCTACTACTTCTTCTTCTTCTTATTCTTCTTCTTTTTTTTCATCTTCTTCTACTTCTTCTTCTACTTCTTCTTCTTCTTCTTCTGATTCTAGTTCTTCTTCTTCTTCTTCATTTCTTCTTCTTCTTCTTCTTCTTCTACTTTTTCTTCTTCTACTTTTTCTTCATCATCATTATCATCTTCTTCTTCTACTTCTTGTTCTTCTTCTCCTTGTTCCTCTTCTTCTTTTTCCTCTTCATCATCATCTTCTTCTTCATCTCTTTCTTCATCCTTTTCTTTCTCTACTTCTTTTATCCATCCTTTTCTTCTTCTTTCACTTCTTCCTTTTCTTCTTCTTCTTTTTCCATTACTACTTCTTTTTCTTCTTCTACATCTTCTCCTCTTCTTCTTCTTCATATACTTCTTCCTCTCCTTCTTCTTCTTCTTCTTCTTCTTCTTCTTCATCTTCTGCTTATCCTTCTTCTTCTTTTTCTACTTCTTCCTCTTCTTCTTCTTCTTCATCTTATTCTTGCTCTTCTTCTTCTTCTTCTTCTTCTTCTCCAACTTCATCTTCTACTCTTTCTTCTTCTTCTTCATCTCTTTCTCCTTTGCCTTCCCCTTTTTATTTTGCTTCTTCTTTTTCTTATTATTCTTCTTTTTCTTCATGTTCTTCTACTTCCTCTATCACTTCTTCCACTTCTTCTTATTCTTTTTTTGCTTCCACTTTCTCTTCTTTTTCCTCTTTTCCACTTCTGCTTCTTTCTCTTTTTCTTATTCGTCTTCTTCTTCTTCTTATTTTTCTTTATCTTCCTTTTCATCATCTTCTTCCTCTTCTTCTTCTTCTTCTTCTTCTTTTTCTTCTACTTCCTCATCCTCTTTTCCTTCTTCTTTTTCTTCTTCGTCTTCTTTTTCTTCTTCTTCTTCTTCCCCTTCATCTTTTCTTCTTTTTTTTTGTTCTTCTTCCTCTTATTATTTTTCTTCTTCTTCTTCTTCTTCTTCTTCTTCTTCTTCTTCTCCTCCTCCTTTTTCTTCTTTTTTTGCTTCTTCATCCCCTTCTTCTTCTTCTTCTTCTTCTTCTTCCTATTTTTTTCTTTTTTTACCTCTTATTCTTCTTTCTCCACTTGTTGTTCTTCTTCTTCTCTAACTTAATGTTGTTCTTTTTCTTCTTCTTCTTCTTTGTCTCCTTCTTCTTCTTCTTCCACTTCTTTTCTCCAACTTCTTCTTCATCTTCATCTTCATCTTCTTCTTCTAGATCTTCTTCTTTTTCTTCTTCTTCTTCTTCTTCTTCTTCATCGACTTCTTCTTCATCATCTTTTTCTTCTTCATCTTGTACTTCTTCTTCTACTTACCCTCATCCTCCTCCTTCTTCGTCTCCTTCTTATCCTTCTATGTCTTCTTCTTTTTCTATTTCTTCATCTTTTTCTTTTCTTCTTCTTCTTCTCCTCGCCTACCTTCTCCTTCTCTCCCTCTCTCTCTTCTTCTTCTTCTTCTTCTTCATCGTCTACTTGTTCTTCTTCTTCTTCTGCTTCTTCTTCTTCTTCTTGTCCTTCTTCTTCTTCTTTTCCTTCTTCTCCTTGTTCTTCTTGCTCTTCTTTTTGTTCTTCTTTTTCTTTTTTATTCTTTTTTTTCTTCATCTTTTTCTTCTTCTTCGTTTTCTTCATTTTCGTCATCATCATCATCATCTTCTTCTTCTCTTTCTTCTCCATCTTCTTCTTCTTTATCTTGGCTTCTACTTCTTTTCCTTCTTCTTCCCCTTCTTCTTCTTCTTGCTCTTCTTCTTCTTCTTCTTCTTCCCCTCCTCCTCTTGCTTTTTCTTATTCTTTCCCATCTTCTTCCTCTTCTCTTTCTTCTTCTTCTTCTCTTTCTTCTTCTTCTTCGTGTCCTTCTTCTTCACCTTCCACTCCTTATTCAGCGACTTCTTTTTCCTATTATTCCTCTTCTTCTTCATGTACTTATACATCCTCTACCACATCTTCTACTTCTTTTGCTACTAGTTTCCCTACTTTCTCTTCTTCTTCCACTTCTTCTCCTGCTTCTTCCTCTTCTTCTTCATCTTCCCTCTTCTTCTTCTTCTCCATCCTCTTCTTCTTCTCTTCTTCTGCTTCTTCTTCATCCTCTTCTTCTTCCACTTCTTCTTCTCCTTGTTATTCTTATTCTTCTTCTTTTTCTTTTTTTTTCTTCTTCTTCTTCCCTATCTTCATCTTCTTCCTCTTCTTCTTCTACTTTTTCTTCTTCCTCTTCTTGTTCTTCTTCTTCTTCTTCTTCTTCTTCTTCTTCTTCTTTTACTTCTTTTTCCTATTCTTTTTCTTCTAGTACTACTTCTTCTTTTCTCTTCTTCCTCTTTTCTTTCTCTCATCCACTTCCTTCTTTTTCCCTTTCTTTTTCTTATCCTTCTCCTTCTTCTCCTTCTCCATCTACTTCTTTTTTTCTTCTTCTTCATCTTCTTTTTCATCTTCTTCTTCTCCTTCTTCCTATTTTTCTTCTTCAACTGCTTCTTATTTTTATTCTTCATCCCCATCTTCTATTACTTCTTCCTCATCCTCTTCTTCCTTTCCACCTCTTTTTCTCTTAGTTCTTCTTCTTCTTCTTCTTCATCATCAACTGCTTCTTCTTCTTTTTCTTCTTCATCTTGTTTTTTCCTCCTTCTTTTACTAGTTTTCCTTCTTGTTCTCCTTCATCCACTTTTTCTTCTTCATCTTTTCCTCTTATTTTTTTTCCTTATTCTTCTTTTTATTCATCATCTTCTTCTTCTTGTTCCATTTCTTCTTCTTCTTCTTCTTCTTATATTTTCTTCTTCTTTCTCTTCTTCTTCTTCTTCTTTTTCCTCTCTTCTTCCTCTTATTATTATTCTTCTCCTTCTTCCTCTTCTTATTCTTCTTCTTTCTCCACTCCATCTTCTTCTTCTTCTCCTTCCTCTTCTTCTTCTCGTACTTCTTCTTCTTCTTCTTCTTCTTTTTCTTCTACTTCTTCTTCTTCCACTACTTATTCTTCTTCTACTTTTCCTCCTAATTCTTCTTCTTCATCATCATCATCATCTTCTTCTTCTCCTTTTTTAACTTCTTCATCTCCTTCTCCTTCTTCTTCTTCTTCTTATTCTTCTTCTTGTTCTTCTACTTCAAGATCTTCTTCTTCTTCTTCTTCTCCTTATTCTTCCTTTATTATTATTACTATTCTTCTTCTTCTCCTCCTTTTTCTTCTTCTTCACCTTCCTCCTCCTCCTCTTCTTCATCTTTTTCTTCTTCTTCTACTTCTTTTCCTACTTTTACTTCTTTTTCTCCTTCACCATCTTCTTCTTCTTCCTATTCTTCTTCTTCTTCTTCTTCTTCTTCTTTTTCTTCGTCTTTATCTTCTTTCACTTATTCTTCTTCTCATTCTTCCTCTTCTTCTTCGCCTTCTTCTTTTCTTCTTTTTTGCTTCTTCTTGTTCTTCTACCTCTTTTTCTTTTTCTTCTTTTTCTTTTTCTTCTTGTTTTTTCTTCTCTTCCTTCTGCTTCTCCTCCTTCTTCCTCTCCTTCTTCTTCTTCAACATTTTCTTCATTTTCTTATTCTTCTTCTTCTTCTTCTTCTTCTTCTTTCTCCTCTTGTTCTTCTTCCTCTTCTTCTTCTCCTCATCCTCTTTGTTCTTCTCTTGCTTCTTATCGTTCTCATTCTTCTTCATTTTCTTTTTGTACTGCTTCTTCTTCTTTTCTTCTTCCCCTTCTTCGCTTCCTCTAACTTCTCCTTTTTTTCATCTTCTTCCTCATCTTCTTCTTCTTCTTCTTCTTCTTCTACTCCTTTTTCATCATCTTCTTCTTTTTCTTCCTCATCTTCATCTTCTTCTTCTTCTTCTCTTCTTGTTCTTCTTCCTCATCCTCTTCCACTTCTTCCTCTTCTTATTGTCCAACTTCATCTTCTTCTTCTTGTCCTTCTTCTTTTCTCCTTCTACTTCTTTTCTACTTCTTCTTCTTCTTCTTCTTCTCCTTCTTCTTTCTCTTCTACTTCTTTTCTACTTCTTCTTCTTCTTCTTCTTCTTCTTCTTCTTCTCCTTCTTCTTCCTCTTCTCCTTCTTCCTCTTCTTCTTCTTCTTCTTCTTCTTCTTCTTCTACTTCTTCTTCTTCTTCTTCTTCTCTTCTTCTTCTTCTTTTTCTTTTCTACATTTTCTTAATATTCTTTTTCTTCATCATCATCTCCTCTTCTTCTTCTTCTTTTCCTTCTTTTTCTTCCCTTAATCTTCCTCTTCTTCTTCTTCTTCTTCTTCTTCTTCTCCTTCTTCTTTTTCTTCTTCTCCTTCTATCTCTTCTTCTTCTTCTTCTTCCTCTACTTCTCGTCCTACTACTTCCTTTTCTTCTTCTTCTTTTTCTAGTTCTTCCTTGTTCTTCTAATTCTTTTACTCCTTCATATACTTCTTCCTTTTCTTGTTTTTCTTCTTCTTTATCATCATCATCATCTTCTTCTTCTTGATCTTTTTCATTGTCTTCTTCCACATTTTTTGTTTCTTCCTCTTCTTCTCCTTCTTCTTCCTCTTCTTCATCTTTTTCTTCTACTTCTCCTTCTATTTCTTATTCTTCTCTTTCTTTTCTTCTCATCTCCTTCTTCTTCGCCTTCCTCTTCTTCTTCTGTGACTTCTTTTTTCTTTGATTATTCTTCTTGTTTATGTTCTAGTAATTCCTCTATGCTTGTTCTACATTTCTTCTTATTCTTTTACTACTTCTTTCTCTTCTTCTTCCTCT